>ML378265.1:0-55575 GCA_005239525.1 Nicotiana knightiana
CTCCCTCTTATCCTCCCTCTTTTCCACCCTCTTCACAGGCGCCGCCTATGTCTTATCCTCCATGCGATGGATATTATGAGGCGCCACAGTATCACTAGCCCAACTACATCTTTGTGCAGACACCGGGTCTTTCAGCACAGGGCCCTAGGACTGTACGTCCAGCATACAGTCCAGTTACCTCACGAGCACATGGCTCACATCCATCCAGGTCACAGCCACGGGGGTCACAACCACGTGGGTCACAGCCACTGGTGCCACAACCATGAGGGTCGGAGGCATCAATATCACATCAGCTTTCGGTCGATCCCGCGAGGTCGCAGTCACAAGGATCACAACCATCTTCCTCATCGGCTCCATATCTTACAAGCCTTCGCATGCGAGATACTAGCTCTGACCCCCCTACACCTTCCACACATGCATCTAATGTACCTGTTTTCGACGATGATGCTGATGATGACGAGGAGGTGCATAAGGATAAGTATGGCAGGATCATCATAGTCTCTGAGGGTGATGGGTAAGAGCAACTTGATTTTTTTACGTTTATTGTTTTGTACAGTTTGTACTAATATATTAATGTATTTTTTTTGTTAAATTGCAGGTTCATCCCGAGTAACATTACTACGAGGATAATCACCAACGCCACTAGAAAGCTTTATAATGCCCCTTATACGAGTTGGAGTGAATTCCCATTCTCGCTGAATGAGCAAATTTTCAATGAATTTAAGGTATAAATTTTCTTTTAAGCTTTATAATTATTTATATTTATGATATTTTCATACAATATTTAACTTTTTAAATACATAGCAAGTGTGTATGGGAACACCGCTATAGCGTAGAGGTGGCACGTAATTTTAATCTTAAGGCTCGGAAGCGATTGTCGCATAGTTTCTCCAACGCTAGACTGTACAACCAGAAGCCTAACTGGTTGCTTGACGATTTTTGGAGGGATTTGCAAAGGCAGTGGCTTACCGCGGAGTTCTTAAAGAAGAGCGAAAAAGGAAAGAAAGCTCGCGCATCCGAGAAGGGAGGCTCCTTGCACACTGGAGGTGCGATCAGCCAAGGGACTATAAAAAGAAGATTGGTACGTAATTTATTCATTTATTTTAATTTTCAAAGTATATCTATTCTGTTTATTAACTATAATTTATGAATTTTCAGGAAAAGAAGCTGGGTCGTCCAATGAAGCAAGATGAGTTATTCAAGGAGACTCATATTGTCAAGAAAAAGAAAGAGACTGATCCAGAAAGGTGGGTCGACGACCGATCATCGACTGTACATGTAAGTTTTCTCTTTTCATTAAGTATTCTGATATACTCTAATATAATCTTTCAAATACTAATTAAATAAAAAATTTCTTATAGGATCGCTTCAGAGTTGACATGGAGGAATTCATACGCAGTCAGCCACCTAATGAGTCGGGCGAGCCAATCCATATTTCGGAGGAGGATGCAGAAAGACTATGGATGCAGGCGGCTGGCGGTGCAAAATATGGGAAGGTATACGGGCTTCCTAATAAGAAGTTCCACCGCTATCACTGTGGAATGCAAGGAATAGGAACTTCCTCGCAAGCCGAGCAACTTGATGGGGAGAGCCTCTCCACTATGCGGGAGACTGTGACAAAGCTCACAAGCGAGCTGGAAGCATCCAAGGAACGAGAAAGGCTTAAAGATGCTCAGTACGTTAGCATGCAAGCTTAGTACGAAGGTATGCAAGCTCAACTTAAATCTCTCCTAGCTTTTGGAGCTTTTCTGATTCCCCGGTCTCGCGAGCCATCGCCAGAGGCTCAACTTGAACGTGAGCGTTCCTTCCGTCCTTCCCGTGTTAGTTCCTCCCGTCCTCCCCGTGATCGTTCTTCTCGTCCACCACGAAATGACCCTTATCATTACCGTCTTGATAATGAAGATTCATCAGACGATGATGATAATGATATAGAATGAAACAGTCATTGAGTACTTTTATATACTTTGAACTAGACAATAGAACTTTGGTCCGTTTTAGAATGGGCTTGTAATAAGTGTAAACTTAGTTTTGTTAGTTAAATCTGTTAGTTCTATTGAACTTTATACGTTGTTGGTTTTAATGTTGTTGTTGTGTTGTTAGTTCGTATTGTTGTTGTGTTAGTATTGTTGTTGTTGTTGTTGTTGTTGTAATAGGATTTGGTATGCTGGCAGGTGGTGTGACTGCCAAAATAGGCAGTTTCTGCAAAAATAAAACCCAGAAAAGCGACCAAAGTTGGTCGCTATTAAACCCAGATTTCCAGAATAGCGACCAAAGGGGGTCGCTAACTAACCCAGATTTCTAGAATAGCGACCAACTTTGGTCGCTATGTTATTAAAAAAAATATTTTTTCTGGAAATTAGCGACCAATTGTGGTCGCTTTGGTTTAAAACAAATTAAATAAATTAGTAAAAAAATATTTTTTCTGGAAATTAACGACCAATTGTGGTCGCTTCTGTTTAAAATAAATTAATAAAAAAGCGACCAACTGTGGTCGCTATTTTTCAGATTTTAAAATATTATATTTTATTTACAGACCAAAGTTGGTCGCTATATTTTGTATAATAATAAATAAATAAATAATGTAATTTAAAAATAGAGACCAAATTTGGTCGCTAAATTTATATTATTAAAATAATATAGCAACCACAGTTGGTCTTTATTTTTGATACCCGGAATATTTGGTCAATTTAACATAGAGACCAAAAGGGACCAGCAAAATAGCGACCAAGCCTGTTTGGACGCATTTTGGTCGCTTTTCACTGTTTAGGGACCAACTTTGGTCGCTTTTTGTGGTCGTTTTTTCCGAATTTTTAGTAGTGATACTCACTTTTATTTATTAGTAAATTAAAAAGTTTGATATAAACACCCGATCTTCTTGTTGTTGGGTTATTAAGCTTAATGTAGCTTAAAAGAGAGTGAATGAGAAATACAGGAAAAATAAAATATTTGAGTCTCATTTGAGATTCCCTCTTTGATGAAGGGACATTGTCCATATTGGAAGAGGAAGAAGTTTTTAATGGATATATAAACAATTGCTCTTCTTCTAGCTCTTAAAAAGTTGAGAAGAAGGCAAGCCTCGCGTCGTCGTCGTTGTCGTCGCCTTAGCTCGGTTTCGGCTTCGGCTTCGGATTTGGATTTGGATAAAAACTTATCAACATCGGATGTTTATATCAATCAAATTAATACATTAATTCAATAAATACATAACACGTGTCTTCACAAACATAATTATCACTAAATCATACTAGTTAACTAATACACATACTCATCTTAATTTATTAGTAAATTAAGATGGTTTGATATATACACCCGATCTTCTTGTTGTTGGGTTATCAGGCTTAATGTAGCTTAAAAGAGGGTGAATGAGAAATGAAGAGAAAATGAAATATTTGAATCTCATTTGAGATTCCCTCCTTGATGAAGGGACATTGTCCCATATTGGAAGAGGAAGAGGTTTGTAATGGGTATATAAGCAATTGCTCTTCTTCTAGCTCTTAAAGAGTTGAGAAGAAGGCAAGCCTCGCGCCGTCGTCGTTGTCGCTCGCTCGGCTTCGGATTCGGTCACATGATTGATTATTAATTTTTTGAACCAAATTTATTTGTTAATAGTAAATATTAACAGAGGATTCAGATTTGGATTTGGTCAAATGATCGATTGATTGATTAATTTGTTGGACCAAATTTATTTGTAAATAGTAAATAATAACAGAAATGTGTTGTAAAACCTATAGTAATTGTGGATATCCACTACTCCCATTACTTTCACCCATGATGTAAATAACCTCCCACTACTTATCACTTTTATGATTGTAACTCCCACACTTTCGTAACCTCTCCTCATGATCTTCCCCCATGATCTCAAAGGTTAATGTCATGTTTAAGACAATCCTTTTGTAACCTTCAATGTAATAGTATAAATAAAGGCATGAAATGTGATACACTTGAATACTTGATGAAATAAGAAAGTTATCTCTTCTTCTCTTATTCTACTTATCATCTTGCTTTATATTGTTACTTTGAGCTACATTTTTTAACACGTTATCAGCACGACTCTAGCCTTCTCCAAAGTTAAGTGCAATTCTTCAGCCGAAAGGTATAACACGTTATCTTCTATATTTCTTCTCTTCTTCTTGCCATTTCTCGTGATATTTTACTGTGTGAATTTTCAAATTGTTATCGTGACTAGTGATCATTACGAATCAATATGAATCACACTACACTGTGGCCAAACTTGATGGATTGCTAGTTACTGGCGTTATAAGTCATCACCTTAAACATATATTATTATCAATATTTTGTCTTCATTTATAGAAATTGTGGTTTAATAAAATACGTAACTTTTCGTTCTGAAATCTGCATAAGTACTGATAAATAGATTAAGGTCATCATTACCACTATATGTATTATGACAACACAGTTTAAACATTCGTAATGCTTTTATCCATTTATTTATTTTCACTATTATCTTAATCATTTCTAATTTATTTATCTTCTTTGATAGTTTTCATTATGTGGCACTTGATATTTCTGGAAAGAATTACTTATCATGGATTCTCAATGCTGAGATTCACTTAGCCGCTAAAGGCTTTGGTGACACCATTACTCAGGGTAATGAGGCATCGAGCCAGGACAAAGCGAAGGCCATGATTTTCCTTCGTCATCATTTGGATGAAGGTTTGAAGGTTGAATATTTAACAGTGAAAGATCCACTTGAATTGTGAAATGGCCTGAAGGAAAGATATGATCACTTTAAGGCTGCGGTATTGCCAAGGACTCGATATGAGTGGATGCACTTACAGTTGCAACATTTTAAGACCTTAAGTGAGTATAACTCTATTGTATTACGAATAACTTCCCAGTTGAAATTATGTGGGGATGTTATGAATGGTGAAGATTTGTTGGAAAAGACTCTTACGACTTTTCATGCCTCAAATATGGTATTACAACAGCAATACCGTGAAAAGGAATTTTAAAAAGTATTTTGAATTGATCTCATGCCTTCTGGTGGCTGAGCAACATAATACCTTTTTGCTGAAAAATCATGAAATCCGTCCCACAGGGTCAGCTCCGCTTCCTGAAGCGAATATGGCAGCTAGACGTGATAAGTCTAGAAAAAGACAGAATGATAATCATGGCTATATGAATGTACGTGGACATGCCAATGGTAAGAGACGATATAATAGTCGTCATCGTGGTGGTCATGGTAAACGAGAGAACAATATGGGTTCTCAAAACAATCATTCAAGAGGCAAAAATGGTAACTACCACCCTGTGGCATGAAAGGTCATTGGAAAAATGAATGTCGTGTACCTGAGCATTTTGTCAGGATTTATCAAAACTCCATCAAAATAAAGGCAAATAATGTTAGAGCATCTTCTGCTAATGCCCCAGTGGAGTCTCACTTGACCTTTAAAAATGATTTTGAGGCAGGGCCTTCAAACAAAAATGATAAAAATGCGAGGCAAATCTTGCTTTGAATGATGATGATTTTGAAGGCCTCGATGATCTTACTCATTTGGAAGTTGAAGATTTCTTTGGAGATCAAAACTAAAGTTTGATCATTTTACTGAGAAATGCAATTATGTTGTTATTTTTATTTTCAGTATTTTTTCCCTCTCGTTTTAAAGTTGTTTTTATTTTCAAGTAGTACTTAAGTTATCGTATGTTATTGTTAGTTTTTTCCGTATTTCTCATGGTGTACTTTTATTTTTTTTATGAAGAAAATAACATTTCCCAGTCGTCAATTGGATCCAAGATGAGTAATGAAGATTTACGCCTTTTGGATAGTGCTACAACTCACACAATATTAAGAGAAAATAAATTGTTCTCTTATTTAGTTATAAAAAAGGCATATGTTAATAAAATACATGGTAGTACAAAGTTAATTGAGGGCTCTGGAAGAGCGGCCTTATTACTACCTGGAGGAACGATATTAACTATTAATAATGCATTGTATTATAGTAAGTCTCAAAGAAACTTGTTGAGTTTCAAAGCTATTCGCCAAAATGGATATCATGTTGAGACCTCTAACGAAGGAAATGATGAATACCTTTATATTACTACAATAAAAGCGGGGAAAAAATATGTGCAAGAAAAATTACCCGCATTTCTTCTGGATTGTACCACACAAACATTGATGTGGTTGAGTCATATGCCATAATAAACAAAATGTTTACTACTTCTAATGATTTTATCATTTGGCATGACCGGCTAGGCCATCCCAGTTCCAACATGATGCGCAGAATTATAGAGAATTCAAATGGGCACATATTGAAGAAAAACAAGATTCTTCAATTTAAGGAATTCTCTTGTGCTGCTTGTTCTCAAGTAAAATTGGTTACTAAACCATCATCAGCTAAAATTGGGATTGAGTCCCCTGCTAGAATGTATACAGGGTGATATAGGTGGGCCTATACACCCTCCATGTGGACCATTCAAGTATTTTATGGTCTTGATAGATGCATCTACAAGATGGTCACATGTGTGCTTATTGTCAACTCGTAATATGGCATTTGCGAGATTGTTGGCCCAATTAATAAGGTTAAGAGAACAATTTCCAGATTATGCAATTAAAACAATTCGTCTTGATAATGCTGGTGAATTTACATCTCAGGCCTTTACTGATTATTGTATGGCCGCTGGAATAAAAGTTGAGCATCCAGTTGCTCATGTTCATACTCAAAATGGTCTAGCAGAATCATTGATTAAACGCCTCTAATTAATAGATAGACCATTGCTAATGAGGACAAAACTTTCCCTTTCAGTGTGGGGACATGCTATTTTGCATGCAGCACCACTTGTGCGCATAACGCCAACCAGTTATCATGAAGTCTCCCCATTACAGTTGGATTTTGTTCAGGAGCCAAATATTTCCCATCTAAGAATTTTTGGATGTGCGGTATATGTTCCATGTGCTCCACCATAATGCACAAAGATGGGTCCCCAAGGAAGGTTGGGAGTATGGTTATGAATATCCTTCTATTATTAAATATCTGGAGCCAATGACAGGAGATTTGTTTACAGCCAGATTTGCTGATTGTCATTTTAATGAGTCAGTTTTTCCAACATTAGGGAGAGAAATAAACGGCTAGAAAAAGAGATAGATTGGAACATAATATCTCTATCTCATTTGGATCCTCGTACAAATCAATGTGAACAAGAAGTTCAAAAGATCATGTATATGCAAAATGTTTCAAATCAATTTCCAGATGCATTAACTAACCTTCCACGGGTTACTAAATCGCATATTCCAGCTGCAAATGCTCCAATTCCAGTTGATGTCCCAGCTGGACAGTATGATAATGCAAATGAGTCTAGACCATGCCTTAAACGTGGTAGACCAATCAGTTCCAAGGATAAGAATCTCCAGAAAAGGAAAGGAGCAAATGATCAAGTTGGTCATAACATAGAGGCAATTTCTCAAGAGGATCATAAAGACATAGTAATTAATAAGACCTCACATGAGGTTCTAGTACCTGGAAATGATGAAAATGAAGAGATCTCAATAAGTTATGTCTTTACGGGAAAAAGGTGGAACCAAAATAACGTTGTTGTTAACAACAATTTTTCATATAATGTTGCAGTTGACATAATGCAATCTTGAGCTAAAATCTGTCGATGAATGTAGACAAAGAAATGATTGGCCAAAATGGAAAAATGCAATTCAAGCGGAATTGGCTTCACTTGAAAAACGTGAAGTTTTTGGACCAATAATCCGAACGTCTGAAGGTGTCAAGCCAGTAGGGTACAAATGAGTTTTTGTGCGAAAACGAAATGAGAAAGGTGATATAGTAAGATATAAAGCATGACTTGTTGCACAAGAATTTTCGCAAAGACCTGACATTGATTATATGGATACATATTCTCCTGTGGTAGATGCAATTACCTTCATAAATCTTGCAGTCCACGAAAAGCTTGATATGTGGTTGATGGTTGTTGTCACAGCCTACTTATATGGCTCCCTGGACAATGAAATTTTTTAGAAAATCCCTGAAGGAGTTAAAGTTCCTGAAGCACATAAAATTTCAAGGGAAACTTGTTCAATAAAGCTTCACAAATCCTTATACAGATTAAATCAATCATGGAGAATGTGATACAATCGTCTTAGCAAGTATATTTTCCCCTGTGTCTTTATTAAGAGGTCTGGATCTGAATTTGTCATCATAGTTGTGTATGTTGATGACTTGAATATCATTGGAACTTCTAAAGAGCTTCCAAGGCTGTAGAGTGTTTGAAGAAAGAATTTGAAATGAAAGATCTTGGTAAGACAAAATTTTGTCTTGGCCTACAAATTGAGCATGTAACAAATGAAATTTTTGTCCATCAATCAACATACACTGAAAAGGTGTTAAGTCGATTTTACATGGATAATGCACATCCATTGAGTACCCCAATGGTTGTGATATCACTTGACATAAATAAAGATCCATTTAGGCCTCAAGAAAATGACAAAGAGCTCGTTGGTGATGAAACTCCATATCTTAGTGCAATTGGGGCACTGATGTATCTTGCGAACAATACTCGGCCAGATATTGCTTTTGCTGTAAGCTTATTAGCAAGATCCAGTTCCTCCCCAACAAGAAGACATTGGAATGGTGTTAAGAATATATTTAGATATCTTCGGGGAACTCTAGATATGGGATTGTTCTATTCTAACGAATTCAAGTCAGAAATGATTGGCTATGCCGATGCAGGTTATTTATCTGATCCACATAAAGCCCGATCCCAAACATGCTATTTGTTTACATATGGAGGTACATATATATTATAGCGTTCAATGAAACAAACAATATCTTCCACATCTTCTAATCATGTTGAGATAATAGCCATTCATGAAGCTAGTCAGGAATGTGTGTTGTTGAGATCAATGACTCAACATATTCAGGAAATGTGTGGTTTTCTTATGAAAAAAGATAATCCAACTATACTATATGAAGACAATGCTTCTTGCATCGCTCAACTGAAAGGAGGATACTGTATTGGTAAAAAAAAGTTTCACACGTAAGCCTGCTCTTGACAACTCAGCCAGTTATGTGGACACAGGAGAACGCGACAACTGGATGTGATTCTTTGAAGAGGTACGGTACAAAGAGGCACGATTCAATAAACCCTCGAGCTCATCAGCCATGGGAAACTCAACCTGATCAAGACAGGGAGGAGACACGGTCAAAATGAATCTGGACAAAGCTACAGGCAGATTCAAGAACCCACAATTGATTACTCGTACGTTATGTAACCGTACCCCAATTACCGTATCCTTTGTAATGCCCCATTAATGTCATAGTTAGTCATTAATGGGCAATCATAGCAAGAGTTGTGCATTATATCAAGGAATCTCCTATATAAGGGAGGGGAATACAGCTTGTAAAGGCATCTGATTCTCGAATACAATCTATTTTGCTTTTCTATATTTCTGCAACATTGTCTATTATTCGTTTTTCTCTATTTCCTTGATTATCAGTAACCCGTGTTCATCCTAGAAATAACATTAGTCAAAGGATCTAATTCTTTGATTAAACAAATTGGTTCTGTTACCAGGAAACTGATAATCTTTGTTTGTTTTCAAGCGATATCCTCTGAACTATGTCGAACTCCAACGACAACAACCAACAAAGGAATGGAACCCCAATTCACTCACCTTCAAGAACCCCACGTGGTTCAAGGGAACAATCCCCAGAAAGATCCAATAACAACAATGATAATAATGATCAAACGTTGGAACAAGATCAATTAAAGAAAATCATTGCATAATATGTGAGCCAAGCTTTGCAAGAATTTGTGAGGGGATTACCGGCAGCGTTACCTGCACCATCGACACCACCCCCCAATAATACCATCACCATGGAAAATCCTCAATCTGGGTTGGCAAAATCAGGAAGAGGAGATACACCTAATGAATCTCTCGAAGCGAGACCAGTTATATCTAACAACTCAGAATTATAAAATTTACTGCTAATCATGCAGAAACAGATGAAGGAGCAGAACGATCGCATCGAACAAATTCCTGGAGTACCGCCTATTATCAAAGGCATTGATGTTTATAGGTATTCTCAACAACCTTGGAGGCCAAGTGTGGCACCTTTGCCTATACCCAAGAAGTTTAAAATTCTTGATGTTCCCAAATATGATGGAACAACTGACCCACGTGATCATGTGACTGCTTTCACTACTGGAGTAAAAGGCAACGACTTAACAAAATAAGAGATTGAATCAGTCCTTGTCAAAAAATTTGGGGAAACACTTACAAAAGGAGCCCTAACCTGGTATTCTCTTCTCCCTGAAAATTCTATTGACTCTTTTGCTGAGCTTGCAGATTCATTTATAAAAGCACACTCTAGTGCACAAAAAGTTGAGAAAAGAATGGAAGACATATTCAAAATAAAATAAAGAGACACAGAACTACTCCGTGAGTTTGTAGATAGGTTTCAACGAGAAAGAATGCAATTACCCAGGGTGCCTGATAATTGGGCAGCCATGGGATTTGCGAGCAACCTAGACGATAAAAGCTCAGAAGCCACGAGACGACTTAAGAAAAGTCTAAGAGAATTTCCCTCTACAACATGGAACGATATATATAACAGGTATAGTACTAAACTCATAATAGAGGAAGATATCATTGCTCGTTCAAGAGATGAAGATCATTCCAGATCCAGACGTCCTGAATCAGATAGAAGATCAGGTAAAAACAGGTACGAGTCTTACTTAGGACCCTCGGGACGTGATATTCGTCCCAGGTTAGAAAACACTAGGTCAGACTATAGACCACCAGGAAGAGATGTAGTCTCATCCTCATCTAGATCCAGAAAAGATCAAGATGAACGACCTAGAGGTAATACCCAAATTGGGGATCATACCTTTAATGTAAGTACTACTGAACTTGTCTCAATATTGAGGAACATGGGAGACAAGGCTGAGTGGCCCAAAGAGATGCGATCCAATCCAAATAGAAGGAACCCAGATCACTGGTGTGAATTCCATAACGATCATGGGCACAAGACTGCGGATTGCAGATTTTTACAAGGTGAAGTAGAAAATTTATTGAAACAGGGCTATTTAACAGAATTGTTTAGTGATAAAGGTAAACAGACATATATGAAGAACAGGCAGGAGCCCTCGACGCCTCCCTCTCCAAAACGAACCGTCAACGTGATACACAGAGGTGAAGAAGTAAACGGAGTGGTCTGCAAAACGACCACAAAGTTCATAATTACACATGGAAAACGTGTTCGTGAAAATATGGAAAAGGATGATATAACCTTCGATGATGCAGATATCAGTGGATTAATGTTTCCTCACAACGATGCTCTGGTAATATCTTTACTTATTCATGACACTCACGTAAAATAAGTGTTGATTGATCCAGGCAGTTCAGTCAATATCATTTTGCTAAGAGTCGTGGAAGAAATGCTATTGGGAAATCAAGTAATCCCAAGGGCACGAGCCATATCAGGGTTTGATAACTCTACGGTTATAACAAAAGGAGTGTTATATAATCCAAGATCATCCAATTTCTCCTTTTGTTATAACCGTAGAGTTATCAAACCCTGATTATAACATAATCGTGGGAAGGCCATGGATCCAGGTTCCAAGTCATCGATACTGACATGACTTATAACATAATCGTGGGAAGGCCATGGATCCATGACATGAAATCAATATCCTCCACCTTGCATCAGGTAATTAAATTCCCTTCTGAATGGGGGATTCAGCAAATTAGAGTCGATCAACAAACCGCAAGAAATATAAAATCCGTGGTACACTAAAACAAAAAAATAGAGGTGGAAGAATCACGAGATAAGGGAATCTCCCAAGCGGGTAACACCGCCCAAACATGCATGGAAGAAATTACTACCCAAATAGGTACAGAAGGTATTATTGTTGAAACAGGTACGAAAGAAAATACTTACGAGAAGGTGAATCAAGTTACCACAGAAGGTACATTAGACCACACAGATGCAGATTCCAGACCGGACGTCATTCATGAACCGGAGGAAGACGAGCACATCAAAACAACTACGAAAGAGCTCGAAGCTGTTCCATTGTCTGAACAAAAGCCTGAACAGAAAGTGTATATAGGCACGAGGCTGGGCCCCGGTCGAAGAGGTAAGTAAATTGATTATTTAAAGGCTAACGCAGACTACTTTGCGTGGTCCCACTAAGATATGACAGGCATCCCACCAGAAGCGATGACTCATAAACTAAATGAAGATCTATCCTTCGTACCTGTTAAGCAGAAGAAAAGAAAGCAAGGACCATTCAAGAACCAAGTGATCGACGAAGAGGTACAGAAACTCTTGAAGATTGGTTCGATACGAGAGGTAACGTACCCTAACTGGCTAGCAAACACCGTGGTAGTACCTAAAAAGAATGGCAAATGGAGAGTATGCGTAGATTATACTGACTTAAATAAAGCATGCCCCAAAGATTCATTCCCTTTGCCACATATAGATCAAATGATTGATGCCACAACATGTCATAAATTATTAAGCTTTTTAGATGCATATTCTGGTTATAATCAGATTAAAATGGATCCCTCGGATGAGGAAAAAACTTCCTTCATTACAAACAGGGGGACTTACTGTTATAAAGTTATGCCTTTTGGCTTGAAAAATGCTGGAGCCACCTATCAAAGGTTAGTGACTAAAATGTTCCAAGAACATCTTGGAAAGATGATGGAAGTCTATATTGATGATATGTTGGTAAAATCAACACAATCAGAAGACCATTTCCAGCATCTCTCTACTATTTTTGATATTTTACGCAGGTATAATATGAAGCTAAATCCAGAAAAATGCACTTTTGGAGTGCAATCAGGTAAATTTTTGGGTTTCCTTGTATCAAACAGAGGAATAGAGGTAAATCCCGCTCAAATTAAAGCTACAGAAGAAATACATGATATTTTAACAAATAAAAAGGAAGTTCAAAGACTAATAGGGAGAATAGCCGCTTTGGGAAGATTTATTTCTAAGTCTTCCGAAAAAAGTTTTAAATTCTTCTCAGTTCTCAAAAAGCAGAATCGGTTCGAATGGACTGAAGAATGTCAGCAAGCCCTCAAGAATCTGAAGATTTATCTATTGAAACCACCGCTGCTTTCAAAGCAAAAAGAAGGGGAAAGATTGTACATCTACCTGGCTGTTTCATAAATTGTTGTAAGTGCAGTACTGGTAAGAGAAGAAAAAGGTAAACAATCAATTATCTATTATGTAAGTAAAACTTTGCTAGATGTTGAGACTAGATATCCACATCTGGAAAAGTTAGCCTTAGCTTTAATAATGACATCTAAAAAATTACGACCATATTTTCAATGTCACCCAATCACCGTTATGACTTCATATCCCTTAAGAAATATTCTGCATAAACAAGAATTGTCAAGAAGATTAGCCAAGTGGGCCATAGAATTAAGTGAGCATGAAATAATCTATCAGCTTATGACTGCAATTAAGTCTCAAATACTAGCTGATTTTGTTGCTGACTTTATTAATAGCATTGTCCCTGAAGTAGAAAAGAGTTACAACTTTTTAACGGTGCTAATCCGGGCCTATGGACCCTATTCACCGATGGCTCCTCAAATATAAAAGGTGCCGGCTTAGGCATAGTCTTAATATCACCCAGGGTAAAACGACACGACAAGCTATCAAGTGTTATCCTATAACTAACAATGAAGCAGAGTACGAAGCTATTATTAGAGGGCTTGAACTCGCACGGGAGCTCTCAATCGAGCAAATCGTGATCAACAGCGACTCCCAACTGGTAGTAAATCAGATACAGGGGACTTACATCGCTCAAGAGACTCGAATGCAACAGTATCTTGAAAAAGCACGAGAGCTCGTGAGACAATTCAAAACATGGAAGGTAATGCAAATACCTAGAGAGGAAAATGCAGAAGCAGATGCATTAGCTAACCTTGCAGCAGTCACGGAAGTAACAAACAAAGACAATGCAATTGTCGTCCAACTATTCCACTCAATGATCGACCAGGACAGGAATGAGGTAACCTTCAACAACTTAACCTGGGATTGGAGAAACGAAATTCTTAATTTTTTGAAGAATGGCACCGTACCTGAAGACAGGAAAGCAGCTCAAGCACTTCGCAGCAAAGCTGCATGGTACTGCCTTATTTGCAACTGGCTTTATCGCAAGATGTTCGGAAGAAGTCCATGAATGACACTGTGGAAATCACTCAGGGGCAAGGTCCTTAGTGAAAACCCTAATCAGAGCTGGATACCATTGGCCTAAGATGGAAGAAGAAGCCGAGAACTTCGTATCCAAACGTGACAGGTGCCAAAGGTTCGCCAATAACATGCATCGACCAACGGAATTATTGCATCCAATAATATCCCCATGGCCTTTCATGAAATGGGGTATGGACATAGTGGGACCTCTTCCCACAGCTAAAGGACAGGTACGATTTTTGCTCATGCTAACCGACTATTTTACAAAATGGGTAGAGGCAGAAGCGTTCAAACAAGTGCGATAAAAGGAAGTTAAAAGATTCTTATGGAGAAACATAATATGCCGATTTGGAATACAAAAGGAGATCGTGTGCGATAATGGCCCACAATTCATAGGCTCGCAAATCACAGAATTCTTCGAAAGATGGAAAATCAAACGGATCACTTCAACGCCATACCATCCTGTGGCTAATGGTCAAGCTGAGTCAAAAATAAGGTCATCATCAACAACCTAAAGAAGTGGCTGGATAAAGCTCAAGGAAATTGGCCTGATGAGTTACTAGTGGTACTATAGGCATACAGAACAACTTCAAAAACAGCCACGGGAGAAACCCCGTTCGCACTTGTCTATTGCTCAGAAGCCTTAATACCTGTGGAGATTGGAGAACCAAGCATAAGGTTCTCAAAAGACATGGAGGAAGCAAACAACAACGAATTAAGGACCAATCTGGACCTGCTCAAACCACAGAGAGAAGCAACATTGATACGGATGGCAGCTCAAAAACAAATCATAGAGCGTTATTACAACCGTAAAGCTCATCTCAGGTACTTCAAGATTGGGGACTTCGTCCTCAAAAAAGTCTTTCAATCAACGAAAGAAGCAGGCGCAGGAAAGCTAAATCCAAACTGGGAAGGACCTTACAAAATCCGAGGCATAGCTGGGAAGGGCGCCTATGAGTTGGAAGCTTCGGACGGCAGAGTTCTACCAACAAGCTGGAACGCCGTCCACCTAAAGAAGTATTACTTCTAAGGAAAAGAAATACCCCCGGTCAGGTATCATACGTTCGATTTTATTTTAAACATTTAAAAATTTTACTAACTTTTTTAGATGATAGGCATAAAGCTAACCCATCACCAGATGATGATATTAGACCTGCAAAGACACGAGGAAATAACACAATTCCCAGACTAGGGTTACACTTTCTGATGGACATTTTAAAGGGTTAAGCAGTCATCATCTAAAAAACTATATACCTTCGAGTCCGGAATGTTTTTCCTTTTCAGGAAAAGGACCACAGGGAAGGAATAATCAAGTGCTCGAGATCTCATTCTTCAAAGCTCAAACACTTGGGGGACTATACAATATGGAAGGCTAAGACGAAGCAAAGAAGACTATCAGAAAATCAAAAGCTCGAGCCTAAAGACCCATCTACCCAACGAGACACGTGATACTAGCAGAATCGAAAGAGATCAAAAAGAGTCATCCAAATACAAAGACTGATGGAAAAATGCAAAAGACCTTCGAACATGTTCAGGTTGAAAGGCAAAATATTAGTCACGAGGAAGAAATGTACATATTTATACTTATTCAAAACTGTTGTAATAAAAATAGTTTGGGGTAAAATATCATCATCA
This sequence comes from Nicotiana knightiana, assembly GCA_005239525.1. Taxonomy (NCBI): domain Eukaryota; kingdom Viridiplantae; phylum Streptophyta; class Magnoliopsida; order Solanales; family Solanaceae; genus Nicotiana; species Nicotiana knightiana. Next base: position 15,807 of record ML378265.1, read on the forward strand.
GTGTACTCATTCAAAAACTTTTATGATTAAAAACAGTTACGAAAACTTTGTACTCATATAGAAACTGTTATCAAATAAAACAATTACGAATAAGAAAACATTTCCCTCGTACTTATTAGAAAACTGTTTCCAACAAAAACAGTTGTGGGTAGAAACCCCAAACTTTATAAAAACTGTTACTAGTGAAAAACAGTTGTTCCCTTGTATCAATATCGAAAAACTATTACCTATGAAAAACAGTTACGAAATACAAGTGTTTATCAAATCTGTTAAAAAAAACAGTTGCAACATGAGTTTTAGACAATAATCAAGCACACGTAAAATGTGGTGGAAGTTCAAACAAAAAAAACTTTCCTTGGAAACATCCTTAAACATGTGTAAAATTCCTATCACTCTATTGCATTATCATGAAGTTGAGATGTCTTCTTTATGACAATCATAAAGGGCCCTCTTTCATAAATGAAGCCTACTACAAAAAAGCTCACAAACACCGTACCTACTATGAAAAGGTACGAGTGATTACAACATCCTCATGCAAAAAATCAGAGGTAACAACAAAAACCTCGAAAAATAAAGCATGCAAAAGACTTAAAGAGTGAAACAGAAACTCAACGGAACGCAAAAGTCATACTAGCATTAATATATTAAAACGGCTAAGCAAAAACTAAGTATTAACTTATACTTAGCCGTATAGAATTTTTATACATTTAGGTTCCCCTAAGTTGTCATTTGGGGACTTTAAATAGATCCAAATTTACCCCAGATGGGACTGGGGCTAACCACCAATTGAGACAAAGAAAAAAAAGGGGGTAAACCAACTAAACTTCTTCAGGAGGGAGGTTTACTTCACTGGCAGAAGGAGCGGGAGCAACTAGGGATGAAGAGTCACGAGCAACTGGAGTCTCACCATCAGGTGAAGAGAGGTTATGACCTTGTTGAGCCTTCTCCATGGCTTCCTTAGTTTTAGCTATTTCAGCACTAAGGTCAAAACCTCTTGACTCATTTCCTCAATGTGTCAAGGCGAGAATTCATATACGCCCAGCTCACATCAACATCAGCCACCTCTTCAAGATCTCCATAATCCTTTGCCCATACTTGAAGCTCAGCTCTCAATCCGTCCTTTTCCGCTTCAACAGCTTCATGGGCGGCCCTTAACGGTACAATCGACTCCTCCAGAGTTTGAACTTTATCTAAAGCCTTACGAAGGTCTTCTTGAGTACGAGTGAGTGATTGCACGAGCTCGCCTGAGTATTCCTCCTTCTGCCCCAACAAGTTTTTCAAGTCTCTAATCTCCTCTGAGGCGCGGGACAGCTGCTCAGCAAATGAGGACTCCAGAACACTCTTGTCTTTATCAGCTTAACTGGAAGAAGCCTTCTCTATTGCCAGTTCTGCCGCCATGAGCCTCATCTGCCGCTTCAAGGTACTTCTTTCCTCTTCTAGGGCATCCATATCAATCCTTAGGCTATCATACTGTGCTTTCCAATTATCAGCATCGGCCTGCAACTCTTTTGTCTCCTGGTCCGTGTTTGANCATACCTTCAAAGAGGTATGCACAACTTCATTGGCCCATGTAAGAGCACTATGGCTGGCTAGGTTGGATTTCTCAGTGGGACCTATCAAAGTCTTGAGCCAAACTTCGGGTTCACCCGTTTTCTTGAAAAGATTCCCCTCAGCTGGAACCTCTATTACCACCTGCCGCATCTCTCTGCTGGAAGACCCTACTTCCCTAGCGGAAGTCATGGAAGCAGGCAGAGATGAAGCAGCAACAGGCACGGAGGGTTGAGGAGTTGGAGAAGCCACGGGCAAAGCAGCAGGCACAGAGGGTTGAAGAGTTGAGGAAGCCACGGGCAAAGCAACAGCAGAAACCGTAATAGCGAAAGGAGCAGATGAGACAACTTCTCTTAAAGAAGTAGGAAAGACAGCAGCCAAAGGGACATCGTCAGGAGCAAGGTCAAAACCTTCATGGAACATGTAATCCTCTTATGAATGTGGGAATGTGAAACATCTTCAAAGGTAGAGAGCTCAACCACAGACACGGAAGGCAAGGTCATGGGTGTAAACTCATCATCTGAAACCACTCGCCTTCTCCGTGGCTTGTTTACTAAAGCACCCTCTTCTTCTTCTTCTACGGAACGAGACTCACCAATCTTCCTCTTCGAGGAAGACGAACCAACAATAATCTCTTGGCCCTGAGCCAAAGAAATCTTCGGGATAGATGAAGCAGACACCCCACGAGCGAAGAACCCTATCAAAAGGGAAAAGGTTAAGCGACAAAGAAAGAAGAGACTCGAGTAAGGAAAGAAGCAAGAGCAAAAGCTTCACTTACTGTGGGTCTTTACATGCCAACCATACCTCCCAGCGAGGTACTTCCAAAATCTCTCTTCTAAAGGAGCAACAGACAACAATTTTTCTACCCAATCACGGATACCGGAGACATTCTCAACAGTATCCATGATTGCTGAGAGAAGAAAAAATAGATACGGTGTTAGTAAAACATCTCAAGTCAGAACAAGGAAAAGTAAATAGATGTGAGCTAAAGCATACTCACATGCACGATTCCACTTCTCAAGGAAGGGATGATTTTCTTCACCCACTAAACCAACAGTGGGTACAACAACATACCGGAGGTACCAACCCCTATCCTTATCATCTCCAGGGGTTACCAACACTCTTTTGCTCCTAGCAGTCAGAGTAAAAACCCCTTCACGAAACAAGGTAGGAGAGTAGATATGAATAAGATGGTTGAAAGTAAAACGAACCAAGGCTAAAGAAGCTAAACGCCTAAGACATGCGACAACTCGCCACACAAGTGGACCAACTTGTCCCAAACGGATATTGAAGAAACGACAGAATTCAATTATGGCTAGGTCAATGGGAGGTCTAAACCCTAGAGTAAAAGGATACATATAAACAAAAGAATATCTCGTCTTGTAAGACGTTATTCTTTGATTACTATTCGGAATGTAGACAGGGAACTCATGCCTCCAAAAACACTCCCTACGAACAAGGGAAATCTGACCCTCAGTTATAAGGGTTGGATACCTTTCGACACTCTCAAGGGAAGAAGATTAGTCTACAAGAACTTGACTATCTCTAGCAAAGACAAACTCAGCAGGAACAATTTCATCAACTCCAGGTTCACGAAGGCGTTCACCTCTACCTCTAGACAAATACCAAGAAGCCCTAAACCTCGGAGAAACTAGAGACCTAGCGGAAGGAGGGGGAATTAGCTGAGAAGAAGAGGAGCCTCTCGAAGGAGTGGATCCTAGACTCCTAAGTCTACCACCCCTCCGACTCCTAGTCGGAGCAGAAGATGGCATTAAATTTTCAATATCTATTACTCCCTGAGGTCGATTTGAAGAAGACATGTTTACAAAGGCAAGAAGAAAGTTCTTTATAGAAGACAAAGTTAGAGAGTGTTTTGTAGAAGCAAAGAAAAGAAGAAAGGTATTTATAGTTGAGGACGACCGTCAAAGATGGAGAAAAATAAAAATAATGATTAAAAGTCATAATTGAAGATGTCACTTCGGGACTGTCACAGCCGCAAAAAGCCCTAAAAGGTGCCGAGTAAATGCAGAACCAATCCGAGAAGGACACATGGTATGAGCATTAAATGGAAGTGACAAACGATACCTATAGTTCAGAGAAGGATACAATTTTTCGAGGAAAAGTGGCGGCAAAATATTTCCGCCATAAATGAGTATCCACTTATCAAATATTAATCGATAACTATATGGTAAGTGGGGCGACTATCTATATTGGTAAAAAAAAAAAAGTTTCACACGTAAGCCTGCTCTTGACAACTCAGCCAGTTATGTGGACACAGGAGAACGCGACAGCTGGATGTGATTCTTTGAAGAGGTATGGTACAAAGAGGCACGATTCAATCAATCCTCGAGCTCATCAACCACGAGAAACTCAACCTGATCAAGACAGGGAAGAGACACGGTCAAAATGAATCTGGACAAAGTTACAGGCAGATTCAAGAACCCACAATTGATTACTCGTACGTTATGTACCGTACCCTAATTACCGTTATCCTTTGTAACGCCCCATTAATGTCATAATTAGTCGTTAATGGGTAATCATAGCAAGAGTTGTGCGTTATATAAAGGAATCTCCTATATAAGGGAGGGGAATACAGCTTGTAAAGGCATCTGATTCTCGAATACAATCTGTTTTGCTTTTCTATATTTCTGCAACATTGTCTCTTATTCGTTTTTCTCTATTTCCTTGATTATCAGTAACCCGTGTTCATCCTAGAAATAACTTTAGTCAAAGAATCTAATTCTTTGTTAAAAAGATACATCAAAGGATACAAAACAAATCACATTTCACCAAAGTTCTTTTTCACGCATGATCTTCAACAACATGGCGAAATTAATGTTCAACAGGTTCGTTCATGTGAAAATTTGGCTGATCTGTTCACTAAGGCATTACCAAGTCAACATTTGAGAAGTTAAGACAGAATATTGGAATGCGACGTCTTCGAGAAATAAAGTGATATTTTCATGAGGGGGGAGTAATATATGTGTTGTACTCTTTTTCCCTTAGCCTAGGTTTTTTCCCACTGGGTTTTTCTGGTAAGGTTTTTAACGAAGCAGCAAATAAAGCGTATTAGAGATATGTGTACTCTTTTTCCTTCACTAATATTTTTTCCCATGTGGTTTTTCTTAGTAAGGTTTTAACGAGGCATATTATCTATTTTTGGACATCCAAGGGGGAGTGTTGTAAAACCTATAGTAATTGTGGATGTCCACTACTCCCACTACTTTTACCCATGATGTAAATAACCTCCCACAACTTATCACTTTTATGATTTTAACTCCCACACCTCCATAACATCTCCCCGTGATCTTCACCCATGATCTCAAATGTTAATGTCATGTTTAAGACAATCCTTTTTATAACCTTCAATGTAATAGGATAAATAGAGGCATGAAATGTGATATGGGTACACTTGAACACTTGATGAAATAAAAAAGTTATCTCTTCTTCTCTTATTCTACTTATCTTCTTGCTTTATATTGTTACTTTGAGCTATATTTTTAACAAAATGTTTTATCTATTTTAATAACAGAATATTAATATTAAATTTTAACAATATTAATATTAAATCCAATTCCATTATCAGTTTTCCATTTTTCAGTTTTGTAACTGAAAATTAACCTCCCTCTTCACTTCTCCCGATTTTTTGTTGAGTGAATAACCATTTATGTTATGGCATTTATGCTATGGCCGTTTTGCATAAACATCCATTCTGAAGAGTTGAACCTCTTCAGTTTTCAGCCCAACATTTGGCTATAAATACAAGTCCATTCTCTCAAATTTTTCATACGAATTTTTGAGTTCTCCTTCTTTCTTCTGCATATTTTTTAACTTCAAAGAAAGCAACAGTAAGTGTGATTTGCTACCGAACTTTGTGTTCGCTAAAACACTGGGGTTTGACGTACCACTACACCAGTGTGTAATTCGTTCTATCCTGGGAGGAAATAATCCATAACCTTGGGTACTAGGAGGGGATTAAATTCCTTAAGGAAACACTGTGAATTCAGCGGGCTTGGATTAACTTCTGTTTCATTTATATTTCTGTTTATATTATTTTATTTTCTCCAGAATTATTTTACAAATACAGTATAATAACAAGCTTAAGGAATATAATTTTATTTTTTGTATTTGTGTTATACTCACTGTTTATGGAGAGTAAAACCTTTGTGGATTTCTACTCTTTTGGAGATTAAAATCTACGTGAGTTTAATGTTTGTTTGTGTCATTCTTTTACAGAAATGACGAATGGCAACGGGAACCAGACTGTTCCTATGGTGACTTCCAATGCATCGACTAGCCGAACAACACTAGCGGAAAAACCCAAAAAAATTTCTGGGATTGATTTCAAATGCTGGCAGCAAAATATGTTCTTCTACTTGACTACTTTAAGTCTGCAGAAGTTCAACAAGGAAGATGTTCCTGTGCTTCCCGATGAAACTCCAGAGACAAAATGCTTTCTCGTGATTGCAAAAATTATATTCTTAGCGGATTGGAGGACGATCTATTTAACGTATACAATGGCAAGGAGACGTCAAAAGAACTATGGATTGCTCTTGAAAGGAAATATAAAACTGAAGATGCCAGGTTGAAGAAGTTCATTTCCGCAAAGTTTTTGGACTATAAAATGGTAGATAACAAGTCTGTTATTACCCAAGTCCAGGAATTGCAAGTGATTATTCACGATCTTCTTGCTGAAGGTATAAATCGAACTAATTCTAGTGTTGAAAGTAGTAATTTTAGTATTTTTACTAACAGAAGTTTCATTGAAGGTCTTGTCATCAATGAAACATTCAAAGTTGTAGCGATGATTGAGAAGTTGCCTCCTTTGTAGAAGGACTTCAAAAACTACTTGAAACACAAACACAAGGAGATGTCTCTTGATGATCTCATTATTCGGTTGAGAATCGAAGAGGACAACAAAGCTGCTGAAAAGAGAGGCCGTGGAAACTCAACAATACTGTTAGCAAATATTGTTGAGGATACTTCTCAAAATAAGAGAAAGAGGAAGCATGCTTCTGGACTCAAAAGCAACCCAAGCAAGAAGCGGTTCAACGGAAATTACTACAACTGTGGGAAAGCTGGACACAAATCTACAGATTGTCGTGCTCCAAAGAAAGAGAAGAATAAGGGTCAAGCAAACATGGTTGAAAAGCACGAAGATGTTGATGACTTGTGTGCTATGCTTTCTAAATGCAACCTGGTGGGAAATCCTAAGGAGTGGTGGATCTATTCTGGAGCCACTCGCCATGTTTGTGCTGTTAGGGAAGCGTTTGCTACATATGCTCTTGTTGGACCCGAAGACACTTTCTATGGGAAATGCTGCAACGGCTAAAATTGAAGGATGTGGGAAGATATTTCTCAAAATGACTTCTGGCAAGGTGGTGACTTTGAACAACGTCCTTCATGTTACCGAGATTAGGAAGAACTTAGTCTCTGCTGGAATTCTTGTTAAGAATGGTTTCACATGTATTTTTGTATCCGATAAGGTTGTAATAAGTAAGAACGAAATTTTTGTAGGAAAAGGTTACCTCACTGAGGGCCTTTTCAAGCTGAATGTAATGGTTGTTGAGAATGATAATAATTTCAGCTTCGTCTTACTTATTTGAGTCAAATGAATTATGACATATACGTTTGGGTCATGTTAATTATAAAACCTTGCGAAAAATGATTAATTTGGAAGTGTTGCCTAAGTTTGAATGCGACAAATCAAAATTTCAAATATGTGTGGAATCTAAATATGTTAAACATCCTTATAAGTCAAAGGAATTCAAATCCTCTAAACTTAATTCACACAGATATTTGCAACATGAAGTCAATACCATCTCGCAGTGGAAAAAAGTATTTCATAACTTTTATTGACGATAGTACTCAATATTGCTATGTTTACTTACTTAATAGTAAAGATGAAGCAATAGACGCATTCAAGCGATACAAAAATGAAGTTGAAATGCAACTTAACAAGAAAATCAAAATGATAAAAAGTGATAGGGTTGGTGAATATGAATCTCCTTTTGAATAAACATATTTAGAATATGAAATTATTCATCAAACAACGACCCCTTACATGCCCCAATCCAATGGGATTGTGGAAAGAAAGGATCGTTCATTAAAGGAGATGATGAACACATTATTGATAAGTTCTGGTTTGCCATAGAACTTGTGGAGGGAATCCATTCTTACGGCTAACCGAATACTAAATCGAGTACCCCATAGCAAAACACAATCCATTCCATATGAAAAATGGAAAGGAGGAAGCTCAACTTGAATTATTTTAAAGTGTGGGAGTGTTTGACAAAAGTGAAAGTTCCTAAACCCAAAAGGGTAAAAATAGGACCTAAAACCGGTGATTTTGTTTTCATAGTATATGCGACCAATAGTAAAGCATATCGATTTCTGGTTCATAAATCAGAAAATCCCGACATTCATAATAATACAGTTATAGAATCAGATAATGCTGAGGTCTTTGAAAATATATATCCGTATAAAAAGGAATGTGTGTCAATTGGTGAAGGATCTAAACAACCTCGGGAAGAAATAAAAGAAAGTACATTTAATCAGGAGGATCCAAGATGTAGTAAACGTCAAAGAACGCCTACTTCATTTGGACAAGATTTTGTGACTTTCTTATTGGAGAATGAGTCTCAAACATTTAAGGAAGCTATGTATTCTTTAGAATCATTATTTTGGAAAGAGGCAGTCAATAATGAAATAGAATCCATATTGAACAACCATACATGAGAATTAGTTGATCTTCCTCCTGGAAATAAACCGTTGGGTTCTAAATGGATCTTTAAGAGGAGAATGAAAGATAATGGTACTATTGACAAATATAAGGCAAGACTTGTGGTCAAAGGGTATAGAAAACGAGAAGGTCTTGACTATTTTGATACATACTCTCCAGTTATAAGAATTACGTCCATACGAACGTTAGTAGCGTTAACTACAGTTTATGGTCTTGAAATTCATCAAATGGATGTTAAGATGACCTTCTTAAATGGAGAGTTGGAGGAAGAATCTACATGGAACAACCTGAAGGGGTTGTGGTTCCAGGTAAAGAAAATAAGGTATGTAGACTTGTTAAGTCCCTTTATGGACTAAAACAAGCACCCAAACAATGACATGCGAAATTTGACCAAACAATGTTGTCAAATAATTTTAAGTTAAATGAATGTGATAAATGTGTGTACATTAAAAATGTTCCAAATCACATAGTCATTGTTTGCTTATATGTGGATGATATGTTGATAATGAGTAATGACATTGCCAACATAAATGCGACTAAGCGTATGCTAACTGAAAAGTTTGATATGAAGGACTTGGGAGTTGCTGATTTAATTCCGGGAATTAAGATCCATAAGACTCCTCAAGGTCTGGCGTTGTCACAATCTCATTATATTAGGACAGTACTTGAAAAATTCAAGCACTTAGGGTTTAAAGTTGCAAAGACTCCAATTGATGAGAATCTTGCATTAGCAAAGAACAAAGGCTAAAACATATCACAATTGGATTATGCTCGTGTGCTGGGATGCTTAATGTACATCATGAATTGTACGATCAGATATAGCTTGTGCCATAAGTAAATTGAGTCGATACACGCGCAATCCAGGTCAATCTCATTGGATGGCAATGAAACGAGTTTTGGGATATTTGGAACATACGCAGGACTTTGCTTTGCATTACAGTAATTATCCTACGGTGATTGAGGAATACTGTGATGCAAATTGGATTACCGGTTCAACTGATTCTAAGTACACAAATGGATATGTATTCACTATTGGTGGAGGAGGGGTATCTTGAAAGTCTTCCAAATAAACTTGTATCGTCCGCTCTACAATGGACGCTGAGTTCATAGTCTTAGATAAAGCCGGTGAAGAAGCTGAATGGCTCCGAAAGTTCTTGGAAGACATTCCATTTTGGCCCAAACCATAGGCACCAATATGCATACATTGCGATAGTCAAGCGGCAATTGGAACGGCTGGAAGCGTTATGTATAACGGTAAATCTCGTCATATACGATGAAGACATAAAACCGTTAGGTAATTACTCTCTAGAGGAATTATCACGATTGACTATGTAAAGTCAAGCGATAATGTGTCGATCCACTTACAAAAGGACTTACTAGAGAGGTAGTTGAGAAATCATCAAGAGGAATGGTACTATGGCCGAGAACAAGTCATTGTGGCGGTAACTCTACCTAGAAGACTGGAGATCCCAAGATCTAGGTTCAAGGAGATCAAATAAAGTCATTAATGACGGTTCAACATTGTCAACTAAAATTTTGATCCATTCTCGTGATGAGACAATGTTCAGTACCAAGGATAAAGCATTAAGGCTTTTTAATGATTTTTAAATTTGATACGGGGTATATCAAATAGTGTATCTATGAGATGACACGTTTAGGAATCACCTATGTAAGTGTGTAGTGTTAGCTGCTTCAAGTAGAATTTGTAAGGCCAGTTCTCTACACACTTATGAAACCAGGCGGTGTTCATGGCTGAGACGAACACAACAATGAGAACCAAAGACAGTTAAGGGTTGGTTGTGTGACTTATGGTTGTCTAGGTATATACCAAAGTTTGACGGTTCAAAGATATCAAATCTACCGATTGACCGAGTGTATCCGACATAAGTTCACTAGAGAAAGTTCAAAGGGAAACCTATTTATCCAGATTCAATTAATCATTGCTTGCGAATCACACCGTTTTATGCATATTTTCGTGACATAGCCATTCCCCATTCACGTGGGGGATTGTTGGGTTATTAAGCTTAATGTAGCTTAAAAGAGGGTGAATGGGAAATGGAGGGAAAATGAAATATTTGAGTTTCATTTGAGATTTCCTCCTTGATGAAGGGACATTGTCAAATATCGGAAGAGGAAGAGGTTTTTAATGGGTATATAAACAATTGCTCTTTTTCTAGCTCTTAAAGAGTTGAGATGAAGGCAAGCCTAGCGCCGTCGTCGTCGCTCGCTTGCTCGGCTCGGCTTCGGCTTCAGATTCGGATTTGGTCAAATGATCGATTGGTTGATTAATTTTTTGGACCAAATTTATTTGTTAATAGTAAATATTAACATATATGTTATTAAATATCCGTTTTAATAACATAATATTAATAATAAATTCAACAATATTAATATTAAATCCAATTCTGTTATTAGTTTTCCATTTTTCACTTTTGTAACTGAAAATTAATCTTCCTCTTCAATTCTCTTGGTTTTTTGTTGAGTAAATAGCCATTTATGTTATGGCATTTATGCTATGGCCATTTTGCATAAACAACAATTCTGAAGAGTTGCACCTCTTCAGTTTTCAGCCCAACATTGGCTATAAATAAATACAAGTCCATTCTTTCAGATTTTTCATACGAATTTCTGAGTTCTCCTCCTTTCTTCTGCATATTTTTAACTTCAAAGAAAGCAACAGTAATTGTGATTTGCTATTGAACTTTGTATTCGCTGAAATACTGGGGTTTGAAGTACCACTACACCAGCGTGTAATTCGTTCTATCCTGGGAGAAAATAATCTATAACCTTGGGTACTAGGAGAGGATTAAATTCCTTAAGGAAACACTGTGAATTCAGTGGGCTCGAATTAACTTCTGTTTCGTTTATATTTCTGTTTATGTTATTTTATTTTCTCCAGAATTATTTTACAAATACTGTATAATAGCACTTGTCACAAAGAAACTAGTGGACTTTAATTTGGTTCTCTACAAATTCAATGAACTGATTAATATCTTCTTGTCACAAAGAAACTAAGAAAGTACATTTATATGAGGTTGGTGGTTTCTGGTGAAGTTCTTTGCTTAATACTGCCATCATCCAACTTTTTAATCCAAAATTCAAATTCTTTTATGAAAAAATTGGCATCCTATAACAACACACAATAGGATTGAGTAATTTTTAGCCTTACATTAGGTTTGGCAAAGATAGCCTCAAACAATTGGCATTATATAGTCAAATCCTAAAAAATTACTCTCTTATATATTCTCTTTAAAAAAAACTAATCGCTTATTTTAGCTTTCCTCCCGCTTTCTCTCCTTGTATTTCTTCTTCTATCTCTTCTCTTTCGCTCTCATAGTTTAGCAAAAATTCTTGTAAATTATACAAAAAAATCAGTGGGATGAAATGACAAGGATGATTTCATATCAGAGAAAATCGGAAGCAAAAACTAAGAGAGAAAAAATATATTTCAACTTTGTTTTTCTTCTCTCTTCTCTTTTTTTTGTTGGATTGAGCGAGTGAGTGTGATTGAAATTGGTTGAAAATACCTAAACGATGCTATATACAAAATTTGAGCAAGATTAGAAGTGATTTAGACTTGTTCAGGTAAAAAATAAGATCTAAAAATCCAACTGCGACATGTGTATATCACGTTGTATCTCGTGCACATCAATGTATATCACAGACAGATTTTTTAGGACGTCTATGTATATCAGTTTGTATATCGTGTACACAACACAATTGTTTTATGGATGCCCGTGTATATCACATTGTATATCGTATATATAACACAAATTTTCATGGATATACACATATACACGTGATATATATGAGATATCACTGATCTACATAGAGATATTTACGGGATACAATAGGGGATACACATGTGGAGTCGTCTTGAACTTGAGTTTTCAATCTGAAATGTGTTATACAAAGAAGAAAAATAAAATATTAATATATTTTATGGATATACACATTATTAATATGTTATACACGATGATATACAAATAATATAATTATTAATATTTTATATATATATTTGGATATACAGATAAAAAACTAGAGAAATAATTAAAAATTATTTGGAAGTTTTTCCGGATACTACCGAGGAAATGAAACCTAATTTGTAGGATGATGGTTGCTATGAGAGAAAAGAGAGAGGATTTTGAATATTTTTTGCTATTTTTAAGGAAAATAATTTTGATGGGGTTTACCTTTAGGATGGTGATTGAACCATTAAAAGAGAGAATAACTTTAGGCTATCATATGCCAAATACTAAAACCCCCCCTTTTTTTATATCTTTTGACTTCGAACTAATATTACAAATTTTAATCCCCACATTGGGCTACTAATACCAAATACTACCTTATACTATCTCTTACTACCGAGAAAAAACAAGAAGCAAGCCACCTTTCCCTCTATTAAATAAACAAGAATATGAATAAATATTAACTTGAATTAAAGAATATTAGTTTAAATGTCTAACATATATGTGAGAGTTTGGTTGGTATGATTAGGGGCAGAACCAGAGTGTTACTGCGGCCTAATAGCTTTGATTCAAATATAGTATTTATCTTAAAAAAATTATTAAATATAAATAAATTATTAATTTAAAACGTAATAACGTAAAGAAAACCTATAAATTTGAAATCCTAGTTATTTCTGAGTGTGATCATGAAATTTGAATCTAACTAAATGAAAGAGACAGTCGATAACGAATCAATTTTTTTATGTGTACTACTAAAAAAGATGGAAAATGACAAACTAACGCAAGTTAGCTAAAGCAATGTGCCTATAAATCCTCTCTGATCAAATTGGATTAGATGTGTGTGTAGCAACTCGAACAAAGAAAGAGAGATATCTTTCAATTCAAAGTTGCAAAAAACAGGTGTAGTAATTAAAATGGCTAAATTTGGTTATTTAGGTAATTTTCTACTGTTCTTTATTCTACTAGGAATAGTTGGTTCTAGCCATGCTCAGTTACAGCTCAACTTTTATGCAAAGAGCTGTCCAAAGGCAGAGAAGATAATTCAAGATTATGTCCAAAAGCACATCCCAAATACTCCGTCTCTTGCAGCTGCCTTGCTCAGACTGCAGTTCCACGATTGTTTTGTCAGGGTAAGTTTTTCACATATATGCAAGCTCTATATTCACTCAACAGCTACTGCCATTCTTGAACGGCAACCCAGTGGACTAAGCTCCCGCTATGTCGGGGTCCGGGTAAGGACCGGACCACAAGGAACGGCAACCCCATGACTTCCTGGTCACGTTACAACAAATTTACCAGTTGCGCCTAGGCTCCCCTTCACTGCCATTCTTGAAGTAGTGTAATTATTATCTTCATTTGGGATTTTACAGGGTTGTGATGCATCTGTGCTTCTGAACTTCACTTCGAGCACGAAAAGCCAGACTGAAAAAGTGGCTATCCCTAATCAAACACTGAGAGGCTTCTCATTCATTGATGATGTGAAGAAAATAGTTGAAGCTGAATGCCCTGGAGTTGTCTCTTGTGCAGATATTGTTGCATTAGTTTCTAGAGACTCTGTTGTGGTCACAGTAAGTACAAAACTAGAACCAACTTTTTAATTGGTTCCAACTTGCCGGACCTTTTTAATGNAAGAGAACGCTCTAGTAAATTATCGAAATTGATCGAGAGATAATTGCGGTAACCTACAGCTCATAATCCTCATAGAGTATTACAGCGAGATTATAGCAAAAGAGTTAAGGCTTAATCGGGCAATTGGGGAAATCAATACCCTAGATCTTTTTACCATTGAATTATCTTTGATCTAGAATATTGTTAGTTTCAATATTATTTTACTTTAGTTAAACAAAACCCAATATTTATTGATAAAAATCTTGCATCCGAAAATTGTCTGAGATTATATTAGCATTACCACAAGTTGTAANTTGCATTGATGAGTGGCTCAAGTTTTTCATTAAATCCTCTGCAGATAGTAAGGTTGTTCTCACACGGGACAAGAGAATGTCAACATCCCACATCTCATCTTCTATACGCATGTATATAATTCGTTCCTCTGCAGTTTTCTGCCTTTTCGCTTTGATTTCTTCACTACTACTACTACTACTACTGCTGCTTGGTGAAGATAAATTCTCCTCCTCCTTTTTCCTCTTCTTAATTCTCAAAATTGACCCAAACTCATCCACCAAATCTTGGTTTTCATCACCAAAAGTTTCCGCAACTTTATCGTAAGCCTCGTTATTGGAAAGTTCACTCTTTGTCAAAGCCTTGATAATCTTCAAGTATTCACAAATAACACCTTGATTATCAGCGAATCGATTNCTATTGTGAAGTTAATAGGAACAAAGAACCTGAGGATGCAGACCTGAAGGAGATCAAGGATACGTTAAAGTGCCTTCTGGAATAAAATAATGAGAAACAATTGCAGCTAGAAAGGCAAGAGGCAACTATTCGCAAGTTGGAGGCTCAATTGAGTAAGTGATTGGAGCTTTTAATGCTCAACAAGCCAATATTGAGGATAATAGCCAAGAAGAGCATGAATTTGAGATGTTAATTGGGGAGGTCAGAGTAGAACATCAACAACCTAACCAACTACAATTTGAGGATGTCGATGTTGAAGAAGTGAGGCTAGAGCCAGCCAAGGACTTTGAGGATATAAATTTTGTTGACTCTAGTATCATTGATGTTGAGGATGTTGAAAGTCCTGAAGTTCATGTGTTTGAGCGCATTGGTCCACACTCCAAGCATTTTTCCACATTATATTTGGATGATGATATGGAAATAGAGTTATCCGAGCCAATTGAGGAGTCAAGGAATGAGGAAAAGAGTCCATATATTCTGGAATTCCTCTTGCCAGAAAGTCAGGATTACATACCTCATACAAAGGCCAAGGAGTGCAGAATAATACATTATTTCCTTGGGCCAGTTAGATTCATTCCAACGCCCCATGACCATAATCATAAGCTTGAATCAAAACTTGGGGTTCAATTCATAAGCTCGAGGTGGAGGCAAAAAGTGATTCACGTCGTGCCGCGACGTTAATTCAAGCGCTTGTTGGGAGGCAACCCAACTTTATTTTTTTATTTTTAATTAATTAATTTATTTTGTTTTATTTTTTTATTGTATTATTCTTGTACTGTCGATTTTTGATTTTTTAGGAGCACGGAATGCAAAGCTATTGGAAGGATACTAGAGCAAACCATATGGTTGAAACTAAGTGTGAGGTACCCACACAAAGGACCAGGCCTGGGAGAAGTCTGAGTACCCCATGAGATGCTAGTGCTTCAGCCTTGGCCTACCAGGGAGTTTCTTTTACCCTCTTATAGTTATGATGTGCATTGGGGACAATGCACAATTTTAAGTGTGGGGTGAGGAGATCGTCTGGGTGACTTTCCATGCTAATTTAGTTGTGTTAGTTTAATTGAATAATTTTTTTTACAAAAATAGAAAATATTGGACTTTTCTTGACGATGGATCTATTACACAATTTTCTTGAGGGATTTAAGTCTAAAAAAAAGATTTTCTTTTGTTAGGTAGTGTAGCAATTCCCCCTTGGTTTTTCTTTGTGCCGCGGTTCTTTTTCAAGGGTTTTGTTTGAACCGGATGTAGTCAGTTTTTTTAGGAAGAGGAGCCATTGTGTTGTGTTTTGAATTGAAGCAATATCTCTTGACTTTGTTATGTCTTGAGAATAGTGAGTAATTTGGTTGTGACGCTTAGGTGCAATTTTAACGCTTGTATAAGTACCTTAAATTGTATGATTTTAAATTTGCTTAACTGCTTTGACTAGAGTGTCTTGATGAATGCAATCCTGAGTGTGTTAAGTGCCATGTATGTGTGAGATTTGTGTGTTATTCTGTGCATTGCATTTGATGCCTAGAACTTGCCCGTGTGTTTGCAAAGAGAAACAATAGTTTTCTTCAGTCTTGGAAGTGATATAGGCGTTTCTTTGTTGAGCCAGATATGTATATTTTACCCACCTAATTGTTATTTATCGTAGTTAACCCCTTTGAGCCTATAATCTTGTTTCTTTGGCAACCACATTATAAGCCTTACCCATTTGTTTGAATTAACCATCTATTTGAACGTTCTAACCTCTCATGAGCACTTGAAGTGTTATGAACTGTGTAAAAGTTAAAGTGTGGGGTGGTTGGTTTGGCTTTTGAGTGGAACTAATGAAATAAGGAGAAAGCTGCACTGTTTTGAAAAAGCAAGAACCACTTAAATAAAATAAAAAAAAGAGAAAGAAAGAAAAAAAAAAGTTGTATTGTTGTGAAAAAAAAATATATCCTTGATAAGTGGTGGCTCTTGATGTAATTGTTCTTAAAGAAGTATGGGGTAAAATACATTAATGTGAAGTCGGAGTTTGGTTTGACATAAGTATGGGGTATGAATGTTAAAATATATGTATTAAAGTGTTTAGGGAGGTGTAGTCACTCTTATATCTAAATGTATCCTACCCATCCCGCAGCCTGCATTACAACAAAATAAAGTCCTACTTGATTCTAGACTGAATGAGCTCAATTAGTAGAGTAGTACACTACAGGCAAGCCTATGGTGCATCTTTTGTGGCACGTGAATATTATTTCTGAGAGTGAGTGAATTTTTTCTATCTTGAGTTCCTAAGTGTTCTTAAATTTTATTGTGTGGAACTACTCTCTTTTGTTGTGTGAGGGCACTTGATTCATGAAGGAAAGGTAATGTCAGTCACCTCTATGTTAGAGTAAGTGGGTGAGTTGTAAATAATGCGTGGTACTTGTGATTGAAATCTTGAGGTGGAGATATTACGCTTTTGTACTTAGTCTATTTTAAACATTCTTCGTGTGATGAGTTAGGAGAATTTCTTAAAAAGGTCGTGTCTATATAAAGTGTAGTTTGATTATTCGAGGACGAGCAATGGTTTAAGTGTGGGGTGTTGACGATATGCTATAATTACGTATTTTAGTCGCTTATTACACTCTAGTTTACTGTACTTTAATTGAGTTTGAGCTTTAAGCGCTAGTGTTTTGCACTAATTGTGTGTTTTATGCCTTGTAGGAGTGATTCTGAGCTATGTATATGTTATGGAATAAATTCAAGTGATTTGGAGCTTTGAAGTCTTAGTAAAATCCCAAGGAATTAAGTCGGGATCGTGTTCAGGGGTCAAATTTGATAGTTAAGAACATACGAAGACTCGAGGAGGCATATTGCGCACTGTCTAGTAAAATAGGCATAACTCTTTGCTCCAAACTCCATTTGGGCGACAACTTTCATGTTTTACGTTTTTCCAAATTTCAAACGGAACAGGGTAAAAAACGCGGTCGAAACCGCGATCGCGGACCTGACGCGCAAATGGGGCAGAAACTTTTCGATGTGCGCGGCCACTAGCGTGGTCTAGCGCGGCCGCGCTATTCCAGACCCGAAAAACTGTCCTTTTTCGCGTAGGAGAAGGAGCAAGTTGTGCTTATGAGAACCTAGAATAGTGTTTGGAGCTAAATTAAAGCGAGAAAGACCCCTTGGAGTTAAGAGCGTGTGAAAGAAGGAAGAAGAAATGCGAAGGCAGAACGATACGCCATTAGCGCGACCATAACGTGTCCATTAGCGCGGCAACGCTAGTCCAGGTGCAATAGGCAGATTGGAAGGCCATTAGCGCGGCACTAGCGCGACCGCTCTAGCCCAGCAGTCAGAAACAAAACACATTGCCTTTAGCACGGCCAGTAGCTCGCTCAGTAGCGCGTCCGCTCTAGTCCAGTTCCGCACGTGTTATTTTAGGGGTAAAATTTGAAGCTTGGGGATAATTGCACTTAACCTATAAAAGGTCCAGCTCGCCCAAAAGAAGAGATATCTAGGTTTTAAACTTGTTTTAGATCAACTTGGAGGAGGAGAACAAGTGGGAGAAGACCCGACTACAATTATCGTTTTTCTATTCTCCATCTTTTGTCATTATTTTGGGGATGATGAATTATTCTATGCTTTCTTTATATTTTAGCATGAGTAGCTAAACAATCCGTCTAGGGTTGATGGAACCAATTGTTAGATGAAGCTTTGATTCAATTTTGTTACAATCGAGCCGGGGTTATTCTATGATTGTTCAACTAGGTTTCATATGGAGATTAATTGATTTGGCCCTTGATTAATAGTGTCTAATTGCCTTGTGTTGCTTGAGAAAGAATACTAGGTTAGATTGTTGTTGAACAACACCACTTTTGGGTAATTGACGAGATTCATTACTTGAATTTAAAAGTGGGGTTAGAGATAACGAAACTTTGGTGGGATATAATTTTGAGCAGTATAAACTATTAGCTAGCGTAGTTCGAGAGAATGCTCTAGTAAATTATCGAAGTTGATCGAGAGATAATTGCGGTAATCTACAGCTCATAATCCTCATAGAGTATTACGGCGAGATTATAGCAAAAGAATTAAGGCTTAATCCGGCAATTGGGAAAATCAATACCCTAGAACTTTTTACCAGTGAATTATCTTTGATCTAGAATATTGTTAGTTTCAATATTGTTTTACTTTAGTTAAATAAAATCCAATATTTATTGATAAAAATCTTGCATCCGAAAATTGTCTGAGATTATATTAGCATTACCACAAGTTGTAATAGATAGGTTAGTTCCCACGAGGATTCGACTCCGGACTGTAAACCGAATTATATTTGCAACGACCACTTTGTCTTTTAGAAAACATAGTTGGGCGTGATAAGATATTTATATCAATCTAATAAATACATAACGTATTTCTTCACAAAAGTAATTATCACTAAATCATGTACTAGTTAACTAATACACAAGGTCACCTTAAATTATCACCTAATCATAGTAAATTATTATAATTTGATATATCACAAAGAAAGTACATTAATATGAGGTTGGTGGTTTCTGGTGAAGTTGTTAGCTTTAATACTGCCGGGCTCCAACTTTTTATACAAAAATCCAAAACTTTTTCTATATTTTGACTTCGAACTAATATTACAGATAGTATAAGATAGTATCTTAACAACTAGCAAGCCACCTTTTTCTCTATTAATTTAGGAAGAATCAGATGCGAAGCCAGAATTTAAACGTTATAGGTTCTAGATTTTAGAACAATAATTTCAAGTGCTAATAATTAGGTTCTAAATTTACTATTTAATCATATTTAATGAATTTCTTAACACGAATAAATTGTTTCAGCAGAACTACTAAGGTCGGTCGAACTTGTATTTGAACTTCTAGCTCAACTATTATAGCAGGTATTACTATCTATTATCATAAGAACTGGAACTCCCATGCACCATTATGAAGGTGGCTAATAACCATGATTATTATCAGAATAGTATTAGATTAAGTGTCTAATATATATGTGAGAGACAGTCTACTACTAAAAAAGAAGGAAAATGACAAACTAACGCAAGTTACCTAAAACAATGTGCCTATAAATTCTGTCTGATCCAATTGGATTAGATGTGTGTGTAGCAACTCAATTAAAAGTTAAAAGTTGCAAAAAACAGGTGTAGTAATTAAAATCCAAGGAGGAGTGTTATAAATTTTATTAGTAAGTTCTTAAGAAACTTTATTTATTTTATTTTATTTATTAACTATTTCAGGTGAAGAAGATTAAAAAAGAATAATGATAATGTATGTTGATTTACATTCAAATATTATTATATCACTATCAATTGATATCATTTTATACAAATTTCTCATTAAATTGCAATTTCAATTGAAATACTTTATAAAATTCGAAAAAAAATATTTAAGAATAAAATATAGTTTCAAGTGCCCTTTTTTATTATGGAATATTAAAAATTTGTTCAAATTATATAACAAGAATTAAAAGTGAAAAATTTAGACGTTACGGGTTCTAGATTTTAGAACAATGACTTCAAGTGCTAATAACTGGGTTTTAAATTTAATATTTAATCATATTTAATAAATTTCTTAACACGAATAAATTATTTTAGCATAAACTATTGAGTTCGGCCGAACCTGTATTTGGGCTTCTAGCTCGGATATGAATAGGTATCAACTTGTATAAATGTCAACTATTGTAGCAGGTATTATTACATATTATCATAAGAACTTGGAACATGCACCATTATGAAGGTAGCTGTATCTGTGCTTTATTATCAGAGTTTTTGGAAAAGAAGCAAATGATCAAAGTAATCATAACATGGAGGTAGTGGCTCAAGAAGAGCCCCAAGACGTAACAAATGATAAAACCTTAGGGGAGGTCCAGGTACCAGAAAATAATGAGAATGAAGAGATATCAATAAGTTACGTCTCAACGGGAAAAGATGGAACCAGAATAATTTTGTTATCGATAACATTTTTGCTTATAATGTTTCTATTGAAATAATGCATCAAGATGAGGATCTTGAATCAAAATCTGTCGATGAATGTAGACAGAGAAATAATTGGCCAAAATGGAAAGACGCTATCTAGGCAGAGTTAACTTCACTTGGAAAACGTGAAGTCTTCGGACCCATAGTTCGAACACCTGAAGGTATAAAGCCAGTAGGATATAAATGGGTTTCTATGCGAAAATGAAATGATAAAAATGAAGTTGTTAGATATAAAGCCCGACTTGTGGAACAAGGGTTTTTGTAAAGGCCTGGCATTGATTATATGGAGACATATTCTCCTGTAGTGGATGCTATCACCTTCAGGTATCTCATAAATATGGCAGTGCATGAAAAACTTGATATGCGTCTAATCGATGTTGTCACAACCTATTTGTATGGATCATTAGACAATGAAATTTTTATTAAAATGCCTGAGGGATTTAAAGTGCTAGAAGCATATAAAAGTTCTCGTGAAACTTGTTCAATAAAGCTTCAGAAATTTTTATACGGATTGAAACAATCAGGTCGTATGTGGTACAATCGCCTCAGTGAATACATGTTGAACAAAGGGTACAAGAATGATCCAATTTGTCCTTGTGTCTTTTTAAAAAGGTCTGGATCTAAATTTGTTATAATCGTCGTGTATGTTGATTATTTAAATATCATTGGAACTCTTGGGGAGCTTTCAATAGCAGTAGAGTGTTTGAAGAAAGAATTTGAAATAAAAGATCTTGGAAAGACAAGATTTTGTCTTGGTCTGCAAATTGAGTATATGAAAGATGGAATATTTGTCCATCAATCAGCATACACCGAAAAGATTTTAAAGCGACTCTATATGGATAAAGCACATCCATTGAGTACCCCGAAGGTGGTGAGATCACTTTATATAAAGAAAGATCCATTCCGACCTCATGAAAATGATGAAGAGCGTCTTGGTGCCGAAGTACCATATCTTAGTGCAATTGGGGCATTAATGTATCTTGCCAATAATTCCCGACCAGATATAGCTTTCTCAGTAAGCTTATTGGCAAGATTTAGTTCTTCGCCAACATAAAGACACTGGAATGGTATTAAACATATATTCAGATACCTCCAAGAGACCATTGATATGAGTTTGTTTTATTCAAATGGATCCAAGTCATCATTGATTGGTTATGTAGATGCAGGATATTTGTCTGATCCCCATAAAGATCGATCTCAGACAGGCTATTTGTTTACAAGTGGAGGTACAACTATATCATGACGTTCAACGAAACAAACTATGGTTGCTACTTCTTCAAATCATGCGGAGATAGTATTCATTCACGAAGCAAGTCGAGAGTGCGTTTGGTTGAGAACGATAACTCAACACATTCAGGAAACATGTGATCTCTCTTTGAAAGGCTATATTCCAACAATATTGTATGAAAATAATGCTGCATAGCTCAACTGAAAGGTGGATATATCAAAGGAGATAGAACAAAACAAATTTTGCCGAAATTCTTTCTCACTCATGATCTTCAAAAGAATGGTGAAATAGATGTTCAACAAGTTCGTTCAAGTAATAATTTACGGATCTGTTCACTACGGCATTACCAACCTCAACATTTGAAAAGTTGATATACAAGATTGGAATGCGTCGTCTTCGAGATATTAAGTGACATTTTCATCAGGGGGAGTAACTACGTGCTGCACTCTTTTTTCCTTAACCAAGATTTTGTCCCACTGGATTTTCCTGGTAAGGTTTTTAATGAGGCAGCAAGCAATGCATATTATAAATAACTATGTACGTCCCAATGGGTTTTTAGTAAGTTCTTAATGAGGCACATTATCTTACATGGAAATCCAAGGAGGAGTGTTATGAATTTTATTAGTAAGTTCTTAAGAAACGTTATTTCATTTATTCTATTTATTAACTATTCCAGGTGAAGAAGATTAAAAAAGAATAATGATAATGTATGTTGATTTACATTCAAATATTATTATATCACTATCAATTGATATCATTTTATACAAAGTTCTCATTAAATTGCAATTTCAATTGAAATACTTTATAAATTTCGAAAAAAAATATTTAAGAATAAAATATAGTTTCAAGTGCCCTTTTTTGTTATGAAATATTAAAAATTTGTTCAAATTATATAACAAGAATTAAAAGCGAAGCCAAAATTTAAACGTTACGGGTTCTAGATTTTAGAACAACGACTTCAACTGCTAATAACTGGGTTCTAAATTTAATATTTAATCATATTTAATAAATTTCTTAACACGAATAAATTGTTTCAGCAGAAACTATTGAGTTCGGCCGAACCTGTATTTGGGCTTCTAGCTCGGATATGAATAGGTATCAACTTGTATAAATGTCAACTATTGTAGCAGGTATTATTACATATTATCATAAGAACTTGNTGCAGATATTGTTGCATTAGTTTCTAGAGACTCTGTTGTGGTCACAGTAAGTACAAAACTAGAACCAACTTTTTAATTGGTTCCAACTTGCCGGACCTTTTTAATGTCATATCTTTGCATGATAGGGAGGTCCTTACTGGAATGTTCCAACTGGTAGAAGAGATGGAAGAATATCAAATGCGTCCGAAGCTTTGGCAAACATCCCTCCTCCAACTAGTAACTTTTCCAGTCTACAGACATCTTTTGCTAGCAAAGGTCTTGACCTAAAAGATTTGGTCCTATTGTCCGGTAAGTTTAAATTAGGTCATATTTCTACTTCTTCTATATTAAGTTTTTCCATATATTTAATAAGTCTTTCTTAACAAAAATCATTGTTATTAGGTGCACATACTATTGGAGTTTCTCATTGCTCGTCATTCTCAACACGTTTATACAATTTTACCGGAGTTTTGGGCACACAAGATCCATCTCTAGACAGCGAATATGCAGCTAATCTTAAGGCGAAGAAATGCAAATCAATCAATGACAATACCACCATCGTTGAAATGGATCCTGGAAGTTCAAGAACATTTGATCTTAGCTACTTTAAGCTTTTGCTAAAGAGAAAAGGGCTATTCCAATCTGATGCAGCCTTGACAACAAGTGCGACAACAAAGTCATTCATCAACCAGCTAGTACACGGATCACTCAAACAGTTCAATGCTGAATTCGCTAAGGCTATGGAGAAAATGGGCAGTATTGAAGTCAAGACTGGCTCCGCCGGTGAGATTAGGAAGCAATGTGCATTTGTGAATAGTTAAGTGCAGTCTTTGTGTTTGTTCCCAATTTCCAATATTGTTGTGTTTGTATTTGTGTGTAGCCTCGGTGAGATTAGGAAGCATTGTGTGTATCATGTTTTCTGCTGTACTTTTCCAATTTATTCTTGTATATTGATGGTTTTCTTGAAATAAAACTAAGATTCCAAGAACCGCTTTTTATAGAAGTTAGAAATTGGGATAAATATATCTTTCACAGGCTTGAAAGGGTCAGTTCATTTTAGCTCCTGAGTAAAGTCACCATCTTCTCATTGATCATGCTGAATAATTTCCAGATAAATGACTTGATGCAAATATGATGGGTTAGTCTTATGTTTTGATGATCTAACAAACTTTATGTCAAGAACCAAATAAATGACTTGATGCATAACCAGCACAATCAGTCAGCATAAACTCAAGAAATTTGGGCAGTGTACGCCTGAACTCACTGGAAACAGTCTAGGGACCTGATCCCTTGACATTCCCCTGACAGAAGTACAAGCCAACTCTACAGCTAGAAAGCTGTGACAGAAAGTGATTGGCTGCAACTGTGCACGCTACAGTGCTGAAACAGTGCAACAGTCACTTCCCATTGGTTGAAGAGTGTACCAACTAAGCACGGGTATCCTTCTTGGGATGTCCTAGGGATATAATATCTTGTTTGGAGATAAACAAGATATTCACTTGAGCATTTACTAACATTCTCAGTAGCATTGAAGATCTGCTCCAGCATTGAAGACTCAAGTGTGTCAAGAACAATAAGACAACTCCACTAAAACGGACCAGTTTCACTAGGTGTTCTTAGATGTCCTTTAGTTGAGATGTAATCTTGTATTTTGTTTCTATTGTATCCTATCTTGCTTTATTAGAAGCTTTTTTTTAGAAACACAAAAATCATAAATCATCTGTGTTTGTGTTGTGACTAGCTTTAGTCATAAGCCAAAGTCTTTGTAACTAATTCAGTAACAAAGTGACTTGTAGTAAGTACTATAAGTTAGTATGTGAAAGCCTTTGTAAGAGAGACATTACAAAGTGGCTTGTAATAGCTGAGATTAAAAGTTAGTGAAGTTGAAATCCTACTAGTGTAGGTCGTGATTTTTATCCCCTTGAGTTGAGATTTTTCCACGTAAAAATCCTGTGCTTCCTTTACTTACTATCTCTGTTTATAACTCTGAGGGAACTGTTAAAGGACAATGTCTCTTTACTGTTGGTGGACTCATAGAAACTATCAATTGGTATCAGAGCGGGTTCTTTCTAAAAGGTTAACACCTCGAAAGGATCTCTAATGGCTGCTCCACCCAACTTTGAAGAAGGACAATCAACATACCGACCTCCTAGATTCAATGGTCAGTACTACGGATGGTGGAAGAATCGTATGCATGACTTCATAATGGCTGAAGATTCTGAGCTATGAGATGTCATTTGTGATGGTCCCCATGTTCCTATGAAGAAGGTAGGAGAGGATGGCATCATGGTGCCCAAGACCAGGTGTCACGACCCAAAATCCCTAAGGTCGTGATGGCGCCAGACATCATTGTCAGGCAAGCCGATCACTAATTAATTGAAATAATTTCCGGTTTTAACATTTATGAAAAATATTTCCTTTCACTTTATTACATATTAACTAAATAAAATCTGTTAAGTAAAACAATGGTTTGAATATTATACTTTAGCAAATATATCCCAACACATCCCAGAACCCGGTGTCACAAGTACATGAGCAATTTCTAAGAATTTATACAATCATCACAAGCCTGTTCGAAATACAAATTGGACAAGGAAATTTAAAATGAAAATAACAGTACGAGGGAGACTCTGTCAGCTGCGGATCGCCTCCGGATGATGCAGCTCGCCTAAGTCTCCAAATCCTCCACATTGCTATGAAAGTACCTGTGCAATATAATGCACAGCAAGTGTAGCATGAGTACAAAAATAACGTGTACTCAGTAAGTCGCCCGGCTAACCTCAGAGAGGTAGTGACGAGAAGTCAAATTAGACACTAGCTAAAAGTCAATTTAGAATATTCAAGTGTGACACTAAGCATGAATATCATAGGAAATTTATTAAAATCAGGAATATTTATTATGAACTCTTTCCACATTTAACACTTTAATTCTTCGTCATATTAATAACAATTAATCATCATGGGTGATTTAATCAAATAACAATTTAATCAACGGGAAGGAACAACTTCTTCCAAAAATCTTTAATAACTTTAAATCTCTGTCATTTCAGATAACAACTTAAAATTTCCAGGCCGGTAATCAGGCACAAATCATAGCAACTGGGCAGTAAATATCATGCGCAAGCAATGCCGAGGGTCGAACGGCGCGAACCAACAATAATAAACTATGCACTGCCGAGGGTCGAACGGCTCGAACAATAGATGCATATATCTGCACTGCTCGCGAATCGATCATGCAACGCGGTTATACATAAAATAATAATGCTAGCCTGCTCGCGAATCATACCTGCGACTCAGGTTCTCATATGAATATACACAAATATAGGGTCATCCTGCTTGCGAATCATACATGCAACTCAGGCACCCAAAGTTACACATGTTCACACAATAAGTCCACATTTTTATCAAGAAAGTAGTTTCTCAAGAAAGTGGTAAGATTCTTCTTAAAGGGACACGAGAAATAACATCTAAATCTTTGTTTTGAAACTCATTTGCCAAGTTTACTAATATTCCAATATAACCCTATCAGGTATACAATTATCCATGGAGGAATCAATTCTCTTTCTAGATGATTAAGAAAATGAACTCTAGTCTCCTTCAGATATTCAATTACGATTTTGATTATATTAGCAGTTTAATATTATAGGCAAGATCACATGTACAACACGTAAGGCATGCTAGTGGGTCCTAGACTACCCGGACATGGCATAATAGCAGCTACGCACGGACTCCCGTCACCTCGTGCGTACGTAGTTCCCGAAGATAATAGCACATACTTAATTAATTCACCTAGGGGGAATATTCCTTCTCACAAAGTTAGAAAGGAGACTTACCTCGCTCTGGAATTCCATAACCGTGATCCAAGCCCTTTCGATGACTCAAATCGTTGCACAACGCTCCGAAACTATCCAAACAATGACAAACCAATGAAAATATATTCTAATATTTGCAACAAATTCCGAATTATATAATTTCCCAATTCCGCTCAGTGAAATGACCAAAATATCCTCGGGCCCACGTTCCCGGAATCTGAAATTTCTCGAAGATATATTCTACCCATAGCTCCACTAGTTCAAATATACAATTTATTCTAAATTCTATGCTCAAATTCGTGGCTAAAAATCCAAATTACCATTTTCTAGGTTTCTTTAAGATTTCCCAATTTCCTACCAATTTCCATGTCTAATTCCATGCATATACTTGTATTTAAATTTATAAACATGAAGAAATTACTTACCTAGTGATTCTTGATGGAAAACCCCTCTTAAAGCTCCTCAAAATCGCCCACATCCATGAAACAAATGAAAGAAATGGCCAACATTTCGCATATAAACTAATATGCCGATGCCCGAATTTACTCTCTGCGTTCGCATACCCATGAACATGTTCGCAAAGCTTCCTCGAGCCAACACTCCGTGTTCGCGGTCCCCTCCCCGCGTTCGCATAGGCCAAAGGGCCCTCAGGCCCCCAGCTCCCCTTCCTTCTACGAGTTCGCACACCTTACCCCGCGTTCGCATAGAGATCACACCCCAAGCCACCGTGTTCGCACTCCCTTCTCCGCGAACGCACAAGCCAATCCAGAAGCCCTCTAATTTCCTTCTATGCGATCGCACACAAGGGACCGCGATCGCATAGCACACCAGATACACCAGAAGACAACAGCAGCAGAGTAGAGAAAAATGGTCTGAAATTGCTCCGATCCACGCCCGAGGCCCCCCAGACCCCATCCAAATCACATGACTCAGTCCCTTAACATCCCACGGACTAGATCGAGGCCTCAAATCACATCAAACAACCTCGAAACTACGAATCGCACCCAAATCCCAACTTTATGAACTTGGAAATTCCCAACTTCTACATCTGATGCCGAACCCTATCAAATCACGTCCGATTGACCCCAAATTTTGCACACAATTCATATTAGACATTACACACCTGCTCTAACTTCCGGAATCGCATTTCGACCCCGATATCAAAATTTCCACTTCCGGTCGGATTTCTCAAAAACCTTAAAATTTCTATCTTTAGCCAAATGACTCCAAAATGACCTACGGACATCCAAATTCATTTCCAATCGCGCTCCCAACTCCAGAATCACCATACGGAGCTATTCCTAGACTCGGAATTCCAAACGGACTTCAACATCACTAAAATGTGCTTCAAGCCAAACTTAGGAAATTTCTTCAAAAATGCTGACTTCAACGATATGCATCGAAATTCTCCGGGGTTATCCAAAACCTGATCCGGACATACGCCCAAGTCCAAAATCATCATACGAACCTGCTGGAACCTTCAAATCCTGATTCGGAGGATGTTTGCTGAAAATTCCAATCTTAGTTGATTCTTCCAACTTAAAGCTTCTGAAATGAGAATTTTCTTTCCAAATCAATTCTAAACTTTCCAAAATTCAACTCGACCACACCTACAAGTCATAATACTTGAAATGGAGCTGCTCACGACTAAAAACCGCTGAACAACGCGCTAGAGCTCAAAACAACCTGACTATAGTGGTGGTAGACCTGAAGGAAAAAGTGGAAAACCTGAGCAATGAAAAGAATATTTCAGCTGAGAAGATTAATGCTGTCGAGCAGGAAAAAGATGACCTTTTGGTGGTAATCACAGACCTAGAGGAAACAATTGAGGGACTCAAATTAAAAGATAGGGCTACAAGCATAGAGAAAGGGAAAGAGGTAGCTAGTGAGAAACATATTAAGCTTGAAAAGGAGCTAAATGATGTCAAAGCAAGCCTGTGTTGTGAACTTGAGAAAAACATGCAACTTTAAGCTGAGATGGTCAAACCAAAATTTGATCTTGAAAAATTACTGAAATGGACCTAGTCCACAGATGCTGTTACTGCTATGCACTTTAACAACAATGGAAACAGGCAGGGGATTGGGTTTCAAAAGGAGAAAATTCCTTACAACCCTCACAACAATTATGTCACTGTCCCAGATAATTGGCTTTGTACCCACCGTGGGAACAATGGGCACTTCAAGGAAAGTTGCCCTGCTAGGGTTCAATTTGTTCAGAAAAACAAAGTGTTTGCTGACAAAGTGACTACTAAGAGGGGACCAGGTCCCAGCAAGAAAAATTGATTCTTACCTGCATGGACTAGAATAGCACTTATTCACCTCTTTCCTAACTACAAGGGACCCAAACTTGTTTGAGTTCCTAAATCTAACCCTTAATTCATGTGTGCAGGGACCAGTGGGAGGAACAAGACTACAATAGATCATGGACAGTGGATGCTCAAAGCACATGACTGGGAATACCATGGATTTTCTCTCACTAAAAGCCCTGCAAGGAGGAGATGTATCCTTTGGAAATGAAAAAAAAGGGGTACATTCTTGGTGTTGGAAGGGTTGGAAGATCCCTTGAACACTCAATTGAGAATGTGTACTATGTAGACGGATTGAAGTATACTCTCTTGAGTGTTTCTCAAATCTGTGATGAAGGGAACAAAGTAGAATTCTTGTCCAAAGTGTGCACGATTACTAGCCTAGTAACTGGTGAGGTGGTGTTGATAGCCAAGAGGCACAAGAATATCTATGTTTCTGACTTTGAATCGCTGGAAGCTGGTGAAGGTGAACTGCTTAAAGGCAGTTGATAATGATGCATAATTGTGGCATAAAGACTGGGTCATGCAAACTTTTCTCTCTTGAACAAACTGATACAGAAGGACCTGGTTCGTGATCTGCTCAACTCTAAGTTCAAGGAGCACAAAGTATGTGATGCGTGTGCCAGAGGAAAACATGTGAAATCATCCTTTAAGCCAAAAAGGGATGTTAGCACATCAAAGCCTCTTGAACTTCTTCACATGGATCTGTGTGGTCCTATGAGAATTCCAAGCAGAGGTGGAAAGAAGTACATCTTTGTGATTGTGGATGACTATTCAAGATTTACATGGACACTATTTTTTAGAGAAAAAGATGAGACCTTTGAAGTATTTGTGGAGTTTCTCAAGAAAATCCAAGTGAAGGTGGAGTTGAAAGTAGCCTGCATCAAATCTGACCATGGAACAGAATTTGACAATGCAAAATTTGATGAGTTTTGCAATGAAAATGGGATCACTCATAATTTCTCAGCTCCAAGGACCCCTCAAAAAAATGGAGTGGTCAAAAGGAAAAATAGAACTCTGGAAAACATGGCACGGACAGTGGGATTGAAAATTTTTTTTGGGCTGAAGCAATCAACACTGCGTGCTATTTGGTGAACATGTGTATGGTCAGGTCCTTCCTAAACAAAACCCCCTATGAGCTGTTCAATGGAAGAAAGCCAAAGATAAATCATCTGAGAGCTTTTGGTTGTAAATGTTATGTACTGAACAATGGGAAGGACCAACTTGGAAAATTTGATGCAAAAAGTGATGAAGGAATCTTTTTGGGGTACTCCTCTCAAAGCAAAGCCTACAAAGTGTACAACAAGAGAACCCAATGTGTAGAAGAGAGTGTTCATGTGCTATTCAATGAGACACCTTCCTCAAACAAGGAAGGATATGTTGATGATCAAGACAATGAACCACTCTTGGTTCCTGGAGAAATATTTGATGTTTCAAATAGGAAAGCTAACATGATGAGCCAGATGAGGGAAATAAGTGAAGACAATGCAACCTCTTCCTCAAATCCACATGAGGAACCTGGTACCCCAATTACTACCACTGAAACTGAAGAAAGAGTTAGAGATGTTGTACAATGGACCCCACAAGTAGCAGAATAAGGAATGCAGAGAAACTCTTCTAACCTACCCAGTTCCTCCACCAATCAAATCCAAGTTCCAAATTGGAAACAAAAAATCTCTCATCCCCTTGATAACATAATCACTCCTCTTGATTCAGGAGTTCAAACTCAATCCAAAACCAGAAGCTTCCTAGCCTTTTTAGCCTTCCTATCCCAAATAGAACCAAAAAATATCAAGGAAGCTCTAAGGGATGCAGACTGGACCGTTACGATGCAAGAGGAGCTATATCAGTTTGAGAGAAACAAGGTTTGGCACCTGGTACCTCGGCCCTCAGATAGAACCATCATAGAAACCAGGTGGATGTTCAGGAATAAGCTGGATGAAAATGGAAATATAATAAGGAACAAAGAAAGGCTTGTTGTTCAAGGATACAATCAAGAGGAAGGGATTGATTCTGATGAGACGTTTGCTCCTGTTGCTTGTATGGAAGCCATCCGGATCCTCATTGCCTTTGCAACTCATATGGAATTCACTTTATTCCAGATGGATGTGAAGAGTGCATTTTTGAATGGTTTTCTCAAGGAGGAAGTGTATGTCAAGAAACCACCTGGGTTCGAAATTCATGTACATCCTGATTATGTCTTCAAATTGGACAAGGATCTATATGGATTGAAGCAAGCTCCTAGAGCTTGGTATGAGAGATTGTCGAAGTTTCTTCTGGACAATGGGTTCACTCGAGGAAAGATTGACAACACACTGTTTCTAAAGAAACCAGGAAGGAACCTGCTTATTGTTCAGGTGTACATGGATGAAATCATATTTGGGGCTACAGTAGACTCACTATGCAAGGAATTTGCCAAACTCATGGGTATTGAGTTCGAGATGAGTATGATGGGGGAACTGAAATTCTTTCTGTGTCTTCAAGTGAAGCAGTCCATGAAGGCAACCTGCATCAGTCAGTAGAAGTACATTAAGGAGCTGCTGAAGAGATTCGACATGGAGGAATCAAAAGTGATCGACACCCCTATTACAGTTGCAACTAAGCTTGACATGGATGACTCTAGATCACCTGTAAACCAAACAATGTACGGGGGGATCATTGGATCTCTACTTTACCTCACTGCAAGCAGGCCAGATATTGTGTTTAGTGTGGGGTTGTGTGCAAGATTTCAATCAAATCCTAAGGAGTCTCATCTGAAGGAAGCCAAAAGAATCCTACGCTATCTCAAGGGCACACAGGACCTGGTTCTGTACTATCCTTCAGGTGACAATTTCAATCTTGTTGGTTATGTTGATGCTGATTATGCAGTTTATCTAGTGGACAGGAAAAGCATTTCAGGAATGGATCATTTCCTTGGATCTTGCCTAATCTCATGGGGGACAAGGAAGCAAAACTCAGTGGCTCTTTCCACAGCTGAAGTAGAATATGTTGCAGCTGCATCTTGCTGTGCTCAACTGTTGTGGATCAAACAACAATTGGAGGATTTTGGGATATACATTGACAGTGTGCCACTTCTATGTGACAACACCAGCACCCTCAACATGGCGAAGAACCCGGTTCAACACAAAAGGACCAAGCATATTGATGTGAGACATCATTTCCTCAGAGATAATGTTGAAAAGGGGCACATTTGCATGAAGTTTTTCTGCACTGAAGATCAAATTGCAGATATCTTCACCAAGGCACTAATCAGGGAACACTTTGAGAAAAACAGGATGACATTGGGGCTAATGAAACCTAACTAAGGACCTGGTTCCCTTACATTAGTTATGAGAGTCACTCTCAGTTACACTTAGTTAAAGTTTTTAACTCACATTAATACCGTTGCAGGTAGACACGCATGGTGATTACATAAACTAAAGGTACGACGTTGTAGAACAAAAGGAAGTTGAAAAACTTTTTCAAAAACAGGTACAAAACTTGGTTCCCGTGCCACATGTTAGTAGTTATGTGTCTTCCTATGCCTTTCTCAAAAAGTAACAAATTAAATGCTGCTTCCACAACATCCGACTTTTCAGTGTCTGTGTTAATCATGTCCCATCTCTCAATTCTTTTCACTTCCCCTGCACACTTTATTTTCCCAACACACCCACCGTCATTTTCTTTTGAACCCGTTCCTCTTCCCTCTCTTTATTACTCACTCTTCTCATAAAACCCTCTATCCACTCTAACTTCTCAACACTATCTCTTCATATCCCTTCTCTGCAGATTATAACCTCCTCTCAACCTTTGATCATAGTTCTTCAATGGCAGATGAAAATCATCATCTCCCCCATCTGCAACCAACTCCTTCCTTTCTCCACTAGAGGCCCAGGCCTCCACTCTCCCAGAGGTTATCACTCCCACACCAGTTTCGTCTTTACCTCCTGGCACTACTCCTCTCTCTCCAAATCCCACTGATCCACCTTCTTTTGAGTCACACAACGAAACCCAAGCCAAAGTCACACCTCAGGCATCTAAAGTTTTTGCGGATGATCCTGAACAGTATTTGAACCCTTCTCTTCTTGAATCTACGGCTCCGATAGAGTCTCCTGAAAAAGAGGCGGCCAAAAACATCATGGCCATTGCTTCTGAAAGTCTTCCTTCTGAAGGAGCTTCTTCCCTGCCTGAGCCACAGGGGGAAAAAACCCCATTTCTGGGAGATGAAGGGACCATAGTCTTATTCGAATCTCCCGTTGTTGACTCTGTCAAAGATAAGTTTGGTGAGGAACCAATTTCTCTTCCCGCAGAAACCAACCAGGAACCTATCTTCTATACACCACCTCTGGAGTCCATTACTTCCCTCTTTGAACCCACTCACGAGGATGAGATGTTTTTGAGTGCTCGCTTCAAGCTTCACAAGAAAGTGGTTACTCCTGATTCATCTTCTAAGCGACCATCTACTCGGCTACAAAGGAAGGAGGCACTTGATTCTACTCTGGAAAAGAGCAATAAAACCCTTAAAAGAAGAAAAAAATACTGATGAATGAAGGAAAGGTAGTGGTGGACGAAGCTATTCATGTGGTGGAGGTAGATGAGGACACAGAGGAAGAACCAAGTTCCCTAGTGAAAAGGTCCTCAAAACCCCAAAAGTCTGTGGCTAGAGTTTCAGCTGAAGGAGTGAAGGAACAATGTGTGACACCTATGAAGAGTAGTGGGAAGCTCAAGCGAGCTGAAGTTGGTGAAGCTATTGTCAAAGCGTCTGTGGTTGTAGAGTGTTCAAAGGGAAAGTCTGTGAAAAAACTGGGAAAAAGAAAAAGGGAAAGGGAAAGGGAAAGGGAAATTGTTGGGGGACCAGGTTTATTGAAAACTATACCTAGTGACAGTGGTAGATGGCAAGAGAAAGTGAGAAGTCAAAGGGTGTTATGGGGTCGGATGTTTGACCCTGACATCTATGATATGACTAGGATGAGGAAAATTGTAGAAATCTTTGAATTCCAAAAGTGGGATCATCTCTTCAATGTGAGTGTGCCTAAGGTGTATGAGGACGCTGTGCAAGAATTTTATGCATCTCTCTTCACTACAGCCAAGGATCATGTTTGTGTTTTGGTTAAAGGAGTTGATATTATATTCGATGACGCTGCTTTGGGAACGATCCTTCAAGTTCTAGCTAAGGGAATGTCTTCGGTGAAAACTACTACAGCTGCTTGTGAGGGAAATTTTCGGTGAGCCATTATAAAGGAAGGTACAATTCAGCAAGGGGAACGAGTTCACAAGAAAGCTATGCTCCCTGTTTCAAAGCTTCTTTTTGAACTGGTGAATAAGGTACTCCTCCCCCATGCTGAAAGGAGATCTATTGCCTCCAAGGCTGATTTAGCATTGATGGAGGCCCTTGATTCATTCACCCCTATAAATTTTCCTGCACTTATGATTGAACACATGAGGAAGGTGGTGAATTTCAAGGACGGCAATCATGGGATCCCGTATGGTTTCCTACTTACTCGGGTATTTGAGTTCTACAAGGTGCCTGTTGAAAACCCACGAGTAGGGACCCGCAAGCAGACCTTTTTCCAAGACAACCATAGAGGAATGTGAATGTTTTGAGAAAGCCAGGGGTAGCACTTCAACAATATCTCAATTGATCAATGCGCTGAATGATGCAAATGAAGTGATCAGGAAGTTCAAGGCTCAGAATGCCATCTTGGAGACTCAGTTGAATCAAGCCGCTGGGGGAACTTGTTCTGTTAATCCTTCCAATGAGGATGCTGCCCGCTTGACCAAAGAAAACACTAAGCTTAGGCAGCAGGTTGAGAACCTGCGGGAGAAACTTCTGGAGGAACAAATGTATGCAAATGACCGCATGGATTTGGTTCTCAAGACTCTGGCTGCCTCCTCATCCAAGCCTTCCTTTTCTAGTGCCCCCTAGGATTCCGTCAGTGTCCTGTCCTCTTATGATTTTGATGTTTTTGGCTGGTAGTTTTTAGTTTGTTTTCTTTTTGTGGTTGTTAATTGGATTTCACCGTGCTGCTCCCGTCTTAACAGTCCAAATTTAGTCTTTGCTTTCCTAAGAAAATACTTGTATGTGTTTAAAAAATCTTTTGGTATTAATGAATCAGCTTTCTCATGTTCTACATCATGCCTGCTTGCTTTCTCTTTCTGTTTTCTATCATGTTGTGTGTGAACATGGGGCATAAGTTAGCTATGTTGGACTTCTTTATGCCTTCTGTCTGTTTGTGCCTTTTTATGATGCCAAAAGGGGGAAGATAATTGTTGTAGGCAGGAATTAAGGGGGACAATATTAAGGGGGAAGCACATAGTTAGGGGGAACAATATGGGGCCTTGGTGTTTTATCTGGTTTCCTTATGTTTTATCTGGTTAAGTTAGCCTGTAAAACCGTTCATCAATTTTAAAAGTTTTTCATCATCAAAAAGGGGGGAAATTGATGGGTTAGTCTTATGTTTTGATGATCTAACAAACTTTATGTCAAGAACCATATAAAGGATCTGATGCGTAACCAGCACAACCAGTCAGCATAAACTCAAAAAATATGGGCAGTGTATGCCTGAACTCACTAGAAACAGTCTAGGGACCTGATCCATTGACATTCCCCTGACAGAAGTACAAGTCAACTCTCCAACTTGAAAGCTGTGAAAGAAAGTGACTGCCTGCAACTGTGCACGCTACAGTGCAGAAACAGTGCAACAGTCACTTCCCATTGGTTGAAAAGTGTACCAACTAAGCATGGGTATCCTTCTTGGGATGCCCTAGGGATATAATATCTTGTTTGGAGACAAACAAGATATTCACTTAAGCATTTACTAACATTCTTAGTAGCATTGAAGATCTTCTCCAGCATTGAAGACTCAAGTGTGTCAAGAACAAGAAGACAACTCCACTAAAACAGACCAGTTTCACTACGTGTTCTTAGGTGTCCTTTAGTTGAGTTGTAATCTTGTATTTTGTTTCTATTGTATCCTATCTTGATTTAATTAGAAGGTTTGTTTTAGGAAACACAAAAATCATAAACCATCTGTGTTTGTGTTGTGACTAGCTTTAGTCATAAGTCAAAGTCTTTGTAACTAAGTTATTAACAAAGTGGCTTGTAGTAAGTACTATAAGTTAGTGTGTGAAATTCTTTGTAAGAGATTCATTATAAAGTGGCTTGTAATAGCTGAGATTACAAGTTAGTGAAGTTGAAATCCTACCAGTGTAGGTCGTGGTTTTTATCCCTTTGTATATATTAATGAATAGTTTGTAGATATGGGTGCCCATGTATGAGAATAACTTATGGATGAAATCTCTTACTTTATGTCCATCTTATTCACTATTTACAATAGTAAGTCTTCTCATTTTATGCCTATAAAAGGCTATGTAAATTATAATGGAAGAGACACAAAAAGAGGAAGTGAAATACTCCTTTTTTCTATCTCTATTTCTTATTTACATTTTACTAATTGCTTTTATTTTATAACACGTTATCAGCACGAAGCTCTAATTTTATCCTTAAGCCCCGCTAAGTCGAGTCATATTTTATTAAGGTATTGTATCATTATATTCATTTTGTTTATGGCAGGACATATCATATGCTCACTGTTTGCAGATTACTTGTGCTCTTGGGCATCTTAAATAGTTTAAGTACATTGCAGTGGTAAAATAACTATTCTCTTCCATGCTCAACTCTTAGATGACCTCAAAGTCATCAAACTAGCTACCCACTAATGACATACTTATAATGTTTATGGACCACCTGGATCAAAAAAGTTTAGGCATTTTGAAGAACTGTGAGAAATGAATTGACAAGTAATAATTTCACATTAGTTTAAAAACTTTATATTTATTGGATTGGAACATATAAATAATGTTAGTCAAGTTCAATTCTGTTAACACACACACACACACATATCAATAATATAAAGGGAACTGAAACAATATGTTTTTTCCAATTTATGACCCGAACAAAATGAAATAGTAGGTTGTTTACATGATATAGCTCTATTTTCATTTCTTTTTCTCTTACTCATTTTGTTTCATTAATTTTTTATTAATATAATTATTTCTCTAACTTATTTATTTTTTATGATAGTTTTCACTATGTCAAATTTATCAAAACTTAAATTTGTGGCACTTGACATCACCGGGAAGAACTATTTATCATGGTTCCTTGATGCTGAAATTCACCTTGACGCTAAAGGTCTTGAAAATACTATTATACAAGGAAATGAAGCATCAAATTAGGATAAAAGCGAAGGCCATGATTTTCCTTCGTCATCATCTACATGAAGGGTTAAAAATTGAATATTTAATCGTAAAAGATTCACTTGAATTACGGACTAATTTGAAGGATCGATATGACCACCTAAAGCATACAGTATTTCCGAAAGCTCGGTATGAGTGGATACATTTAAGGTTGCAAGACTTAAAAACTGTAAGTGAGTACAATTCTGATATCTTTAAAGTAAGTTCTCTATTAAAATTATGTGGAGACACTATCACAGACGAGGACTTATTGGAAAAAATATTTTCTACTTTTCACGCTTCAAATGTGGTGCTACAACAACAATACCGTAAAAATGGTTTTAATAAATATTCTGAGTTAATCATATGCCTACTTGTGGCTGAGTAGAATAATACTCTATTAATGAAAAATAATGAAGCCCGTCCTACTGGGTCAGCTCCATTCCCGGAAGTGAATGATGTATTAACATATGATAAGTTTGAAAGAAAATAAAATAATTACCGTGGTCGTGGACGTGGATATGGCAGGGGACGAAACAATTATCGACTATGGTGGAAATAAACTGGAGAATAATAAGGGTTCTCAAATTAATCCTTCAAAAGGTAAAATTAGTATGTGTCACATATGTGGTATGAAAGGTCATTGGGCACGCATTTGTCGTATGCCAGATCATTTTGTCAAACTTTATCAAGCCTCCCTCAGAAAGAAAAAAAATAATGTGTAGGCACACTTGACCTTTCAAAATAATGATTATGAAGCAGGTCCCTCAAACAAATATGATTCTGAGGCACATCTTGCATATAAAGATGATGATTTTGGAGGCCTAGCAAATATTACTCATTTAGAAGCTGGAGACTTCTTTGAGGATATTGACTGAAGAACTAATCATCTTATTGGGGAATGGAGTTATAATAAAAGTTGTTATTTTTTTTATGTTTGCAACTAGTTTATTTTTCTTGAGTGTATTTTCCTAATGCATCACGTGTTGCTAGTTTATACATTCCTAATGTATTTCTTAATGTTCTTCTTCTGTTTGTCTTACATATTTCTTATGATGTACTTTTTGATTTTTTTAATGAAGTATGAAAATTCTCCAGTCTTCAGTTGGACTCAAGATTAATAAAGATGATATATGTCTTCTGGACAGTGCTACAACACACACTATTTTAAGAGATAAGAGATATTTCTCTTATTTTGTAATGAAAGAAGCCAATATTAATAAAATATACAGTAGTACAAGATTAATTTAAGGCTCTGGAAGAGCCAATGTATTACTTCTAGGACGAACAAATTTGACTATTGACGAAGCACTATATTATAGTAAATCTCAAAGAAACTTATTAAGTATCAAAGATATTCTCCAAAATGGCTACCATTTTGAGACTACAAATGATGAAAAGATTGAATATATTTTTATTACTACAATAACTTATGGTAACAAATATGTGCTTGAAATGTTACCTGGTCTTTCCTCCGTCTTATACTACACAAGTATTCGCCGGATTGAAACACATGCCGTAATAAACGAGAAGTATACTAATCAAGATAATTTTATTATTTGGCATGAGCGGTTGGGCCATCCTGGTTCTAATCTGATGTGTAAAATAATTGAGAATTCACATGGACATTCAAATGAAGAGCCAGAAGATTCTTCAATTTAAGGAATTCTCTTGTGCTGCATGTTCTCAAGGAAAATTAATTATTAGACCATCAACTATTAAAGTTAGGATGGAATCCTCTTCATTTCTGAAACGTATACGGGGTGGTATATGTGGGCCTATTCTGTCATGAACCAAATTCTCAACCTTAGGGATCGTGATGACGCCTAACATCACACTTGCTAGGCAAGCCAATGTTAGAGTTCGATTAGCTATTTTCCTTTGATTATCCCTTTAGACATAATAAATTTAAAGTAACTTAATCTAATGGTTTTCAATGAATAACTCCAAATATAAAATGATAAACAACTAATTAAATCGAGTCACGGACTAATTATAGAAATAACTCTAAGACTACCCCAGGGTCTGGTGTCAAAATTTACGAACGACTAAAGAATACTACAAATAATGGGCTAAAAGAAATAATATAACTTTTTTGAGAAAATATAAAACAATCTTTACGAACTAAGAGAAGAATCTCGGGATCTGCAAACGAAGGCAGATATACCTCGTGTCTCCGGATAATGGATGGATGCTACTAAAAATCTCTACTGTTGGCCGGTACCTGGATCTGCACAAAAGAGTGCAGAGTATAGTATCAGTACAACCGACCTCATGTACTGAGTAAGTGCCGAGCCTAACCTCGACGAAGTAGTGACGAGGCTAAGACGGGTCAATTATAACTTAACCTGTGACAGTACATATATATGATAACGCAATAAAAATATTCTACACAAACAAGAAGATATAAACTGAAAAAACAAATAAAATAACTCGGTCGCCTATTCCAAGCCTCAGCTGTCACCAAAATTTCACGCAAGTTTCCAAATTTCCAAACTTTAATTTAAAAATAA
>ML378271.1:6160-153401 GCA_005239525.1 Nicotiana knightiana
GGGGTGTCCAATGAAGCAAGATGAGTTATTCAAGGAGACTCATATTGTCAAGAAGAAGAAAGAGACGGATCAAGAAAGGTGGGTCGAGGGCCGAGCCTCGACTGTACATGTAAGTTTTCACTTTTCATTAAGTATTTTGATTTACTTTTATATAAATTTTGAAATACTAATTCAATGTAATTTTTCTTATAGGATCGCTTCACAGCTGATGTGGAGGAACTCAGTCAGCCACCTAATGAGTCGGGTGAGGCAATCCAACTTTCGGACGAGGATGCTGAAAGAATATGGATAGAGGCTGCTGGAGGTGCAAAATGGGGGAAGGTATACGGGCTTCCTACTAAGAAGTTCTATCGCTATCACTGTGGAATGCAAGGAATAGGGACTTCCTCGCAAGGCGAGAAACTTCATGGAGAGAGCCTCTCCGCTATGCGGGAGACTGTGACAAAGCTCACATCCGAGCTAGAAGCGGCCAAGGAAAGAGAAAATCTTAGAGATGTTCAGTACATTGGCATGCAAGCTCAGTACCATGGCATGCAAGCTCAGTACCATGGCATGAAAGCTCAGCTCTAAGCTCTCCTAGCTTCTGGAGCTTTTCCGATTCCCCGGTCTCGCGAGTCATCACCAGAGGCTCAACTTGAACATGAGCGTTCCTTTCGTCCTCCCCGTGCTAGTTCCTCCCGTCCTCCCCGTGATCGTATTCTCGTCCTCCACAAAATGACCCTTCTCATTACTGTCTTGATAATGATGATTCATCAGACGGTGATGATAATGATGTTGAATGAAACAGTCCTTGAGTACTTTTATATACTTTGCTAGACAATAGAGCCTGTTTTCAAATGGGCTTGTAATAAGTGTTAACATAGTTTTGTTAGTTTAATGTGTTAGTTCTATTGAACTTTATAATTTGTTGGTTTTAATGTTGTTGTTGTGTTATTGTTGTTGTTGTAGGTTTAATTGTTGGTATTGTTGTTGTTGTTGCTTGTAATAGGAAATTTGGTATGCTGACAGGTGGTGTAGCTGCCAAAACAAGCAGTTTCTGCATAAATTATACCCAGAAAAGCGACCAAAGTTGGTCGCTTTTTTATTTAAATTTTTTTCTGGGGCAATAGCGACCAAGGTTGGTCGCTAATTAACCTAGATTTCCTAAAAAGCGACCAACTTTGGTCGCTATTCTATTAAAAAAATAAAAATTCTGGGAATTAGCGACCAATTTTGGTCGCTAATTCCCAGAATTTTTATTTTTTTAATAGAATAGCGACCAAAGTTGGTCGCTATATTGTATGCCCGGAATATTTGGTCATTTTACCTTAGAGACCAAAGTTGGTCGCTATATTGTATGCCCGGAATATTTGGTCATTTTACCTTAGAGACCAAAGTTGGTCGCTATATTGTATGCCCGGAATATTTGGTCATTTTACCTTAGAGACCAAAGTTGGTCGCTATATTGTATGCCCGGAATATTTGGTCATTTTACCTTAGAGACCAAAGTTGGTCGCTATATTGTATGCCCGGAATATTTGGTCATTTTACCTTAGAGACCAAAGTTGGTCGCTATATTGTATGCCCGGAATATTTGGTCATTTTACCTTAGAGACCAAAGTTGGTCGCTATATTGTATGCCCGGAATATTTGGTCATTTTACCTTAGAGACCAAAGTTGGTCGCTATATTGTATGCCCGGAATATTTGGTCATTTTACCTTAGAGACCAAAGTTGGTCGCTATATTTTGAATAATAATAAATTAAAAAATATAGAATTTAAATATAGAGACCAACTTTGGTCGCTAAATTTATATTATTAAAATATTAAAGCGACCAAAGTTGGTCGCTATATTGTATGCCCGGAATATTTGGTCATTTTACCTTAGAGACCAAAGTTGGTCGCTAATTAGCGACCAACTTTGGTCCCAACGTAAAGGGACCAACAAAATAGCGACCAAGCCAGGTTGGACGCATTTTGATCGCTTTTTCACTGTTTAGCGACCATCTTTGGTCGCTTTTGGTGG
The DNA here is from genome assembly GCA_005239525.1 of Nicotiana knightiana. Taxonomy (NCBI): domain Eukaryota; kingdom Viridiplantae; phylum Streptophyta; class Magnoliopsida; order Solanales; family Solanaceae; genus Nicotiana; species Nicotiana knightiana. The sequence continues at coordinate 8,166 of ML378271.1, forward strand.
TCGTCATTTCCCGGATTTTTAGTAGTGGATCAGTATGACTGTAAAATACCACAATGGAGTTACAATTTCTAGTCATGACAACAACAATAACATACCCAGTATAATCTTACGAGTGGGGTCTAGAAAGATAGTGTGTACACGGACCTTACCCCTACCCTACCCTATGGAGGTAGAAACAAGCAATAACAAGCTTGTTCTTGCAGGCAGAAATAAAACTCCACGAACACAAATACAAGGCTAATACGATTGACATGGGTATGACAAAGGAATACACTCAACTACCCCCAATCTTCTACCCTAATCTTCGACCTCCACATCCTCCTATCCAATGTTCATTTTTGAATTTCTAGTCGTGACAAACTCAAAAAAGTACTTAATGAGTAGTACTATTACCATTTCTTGGATAAAATCTTCTGGATAGGTACCAGGATTTACGACTACACTCTGAAGTAAAAACGTGTTCTTCCGGTGCATATCAAAAGGGCCTCCTTCTGCGCTTGCATTGTTACTACAGAAGATCAAAATGAACACTAATGACTAACCATGACGTTATCACATAAAACACAAAACAATATCAAACTTCAATCTACATTAACTTAATTTTTCATCCTCAAAATTCAGAAGACCATAGATGACTTTATTTTTGTTACAGAATGTACATAGTCCTATTCTTATATATTATTCATAGCGCAATTAGGTGTAGCAGATTTGTAAAGAGATATAGGATTCTTTCCTTAGTTAGGATTATTCCACATGTATAAACACCAACTCTTACTCTTTGAATGACACACAGAAAAGCTTCTACATTACCTTATGTTGTTACAACTTCCAAAAATTCATTGCACAAGTCTTTTTTCTTTTTCTTAGTAGATAAAATTACAGTTGGTACCTATAACATCACAATTCGATCGAGGCAGCATAATCCCTTTGTTGGGACAAACACAATACTTATTGGGATTCGTCGTTTAGACCTGAGAGTAATGTATACAAGAAAATAAAATCGCTTTATAAATATAGGCCAAATACAAAGACAGCCAAGGACGGCCCGATGGTAAGACAACTCAACCAATGGCTTGAGGCCCAATATCTATGGGGCCCCCAAATTTTTCCAATATTATTAATTGTATGTGATAATTTTTTTATAAAAATATTTAGTATATAAAAAAATAAGTGCATTTTTCATGAAAAAGGAAAATAAGAGATAATTTGATAATAGGAATAGTTATTTTTGGGATTCACTCCTAAACCTTACGTGTGAATATGTTTCTTGCCTTCTTTATACACTATCAACGTTATTATAGGGCCTACATTACTTTCGTTACTTTCTCTTTCCTTACTTACAAGTCCACAATCTCATAAAACATTCTGTCAGGTAAGATAGCAAAAAGCAATTGCAACCCTTTTTTGTCAAGCTTTTTCGATATTGCACCAAAAATATTAAAGCAGCAAAAGTAATACCAAGTTATCTATGACTGTTTGTTAAACCATGTTCAATTGTTCCGTACTTTTCTTAATACTTTGCATCTAAAATTAGCTATTTTTTATATCTTTTGTTTGTAAGTATATGTATCATATTTTTATTTATTTATTATAATTTAATATGTCAACAAGAAAATATGAAACCGCGTATTAAAAATGCCAAAAAAAGAAGAATTGAAACATTAATACAATCTTAAAAAGGAGCGCTCGATAAATTTTTTGGCGAACAATCAAAATTACAAATCAGAAAATAGGAAAAAATTTATGGTAGATGAACAAATCACTAATATAATTGAGCTAGACGATGATGGAATCCAAGAAGAAGAAGAAGAAGAAGAAGAAGAAGAAGAAGAAGAAGAAGAAGAAATTGGTGAGTCATACATTTTTTAGAAAATCAGGAAATCCTAAAAGAATTAAATAATAATTCTTGAAAGTAGAAACATATATAATCCTAGTCAAGAAATCGAATAGAAATAAATTATTAATGATTTTACATCGAATAAAACTAGAAAAATAAAATTTAAATAAAATATTATTAAATGAGTTTTTTAATACTGAAAAACTTAGGGCTCCTTATTGAAATTTGGCTTTAAGCCCAAACACAATTGAGCCGCCCCTGTAGATAGCCCCTCTATCTTGGCATCAATTTTTATTTTGGCACTCTATCTAAGTTCTGTTCCATTTTGGCACTCCAACTCCATTCCTTCTGTGTCATTTTAACACAAAAGGTTGACTTGTCACATTAGTTGAGTTTTCTCTTTTGACAGGCGCGTGAGACGTTAAATGCCCACCCTCCCCCCATTATTTCTCCTATCTCTTCTTCAAAATAATTCTTAGAGTGTGTTTGGTACGAAGGAAAATATTTTTCGTGGAAAATATTTTTCAAGAAAATATTTTTTTGGAAAATAGTAGTATTCTTATTCATTTTCCGGTGTTTGGTACGCAAATTAAGAAAAATAACTTCTCAAGAGTATTCATAAATAATTTAGATACAATAAACATGAAGTCATAAGCTTTCGAACCAACCTTCCGAACCCACAAATTTCATAAACTTCTGAACCGCTAAGCTTTCGAAACCGCAAATTTTCAAACCTGTAAACTTTATAATTTCTAAAATCGTAAACTTCCAAACTCATAACTTTGGAACTTGTAAAATTTCGAACTTGTAAACTGAAAGATGAAAAAACTAAAACTGAAAATATATTAAAAAAATAATTTTTTTCCCAGGGTGAGGGGCAGAAAAACAAAAAAAAAATAAAAATTTGAAATTACCAAAAAAACAGTTTTTTTTGTTGGGTGGGGGGTGGGGGGCAAGGGCAGTGGGGTAACAGCTGAGTATTTGGATTAAACCCAGCTGCCAAGGATAAAAAAATAAGTGTCCAAATTTACACATTAGAAGCAACTATAAATATATGCCGCTTTTTTACATGGGATAAAAGTTTGTGTGTTAAAATGACATAAGGAAATAGGTTGGAGTGTCAAAATGGAACAAGATTGAGATGAAGAACCAAAATGAAAATAGGTGCTAAGATAGTGGGGTTGTCTATGTATTTGGCCATAAATATACATGTTGAAAATTCAACCAAAAAATTTACAGAAAAAAATCCTTGAAAGCAACATGGTTTTCGGTCTTACTTGACAAATAAAGTGAGCAAGAGATCTGTTTGTTCAGCTCGACTGATCAACCCCACATACAGAGAGAAAAGTATTTAAAAAGATTAGGAAAAAAAATCACATTAAAACAGGAAAGAATAGATGGGAAATGAGGAAACTGACAGGGAAATTTGAGCTCAAGGGGTTTGATATTCAGAAACTCTCCACTGCTCATTTTCTCTTGAAAGCAGAAAGTGAATCAGATGGGCAAAAAGAAACATTTTCTATCAAACTAGATATTTGAATATTACTTTTGTAGTTTCTTTCAATACCACTAATAAGTCAAATGAACACCTTACATTCTAGAAAACTCAAATACTATCATATAATGAGATTGAGGGGGTAAATAGAAAAGGAAATAAGCTCTTAAGATCTCTATTTTCAGGTATAGTAGGAAAGGAAAAATGAGAAATCTAAGGGTACATGTATCTGCATAAATATATACTCCCCCTCTTTCAATTTATGTGAACTTATTTCCTTTTTAGTCTGTGCCAAAAAGAATGATCATTTTCCTTAGCTAAAAACGATTTACCTTTATGCAATGATTTATAGCCACACAAAATATATGTGCATCATTTTACACCACAAATTCAAAAGTCTTTTCTCTTTTCTTAAACTCCGTACCAAATCAAATATGTTCATATAAATTGAAACACGGAGTATATTTTTCCATTTCACGAGAGGAGGGAAAAGAAGGAAACTGCAAAGAGTATCAGCGAGCGTATCACATAGTCAGGAAAACAACGGAAATAGGAAGAAAAATAAAAAGATAGCTAAATAACTAGGAAGACGGAAACAATTATGCCATTACTAACTAATTTATAGAAAGCCTAGAAATTACTACATTAGTATATTAATCAAATTAAGTTGCATAGTGTGCAACAATATCCTCGTCAGTTAACCAAAACATTTATTAAAGAAAGAGCAACAACAACAACAACAACAACATAACTAGTAAAATTTCACTTATAAAAGAAAGAGCAAAATAAGACATGAATTACTGGAAACTCTCTTGTAAATCTCTATATCTATGATTAAGAATGTCATCACACTACTATATCCCCATTCTGATGCAAACGTCAATTTTTAGGACTGATTCAATGGCTATGGAATATTAGGATGAATAAATAAAATAATTGCAGGTGTCAAACTATTTGATGCATGAAATTTCAGTAAAGACCCTTTAAATTTCAGAATTCCAACTCAAGCATATATAACCTGAAGGCAAAAGAATGCTCAATAGTTAGGGATTTTGAGGGATGAGTCACTACACAAAAATTCAAGACAATCCACTTTGAAGGCTATTTGTGTACTTCACTCATTGCTTAGGTGCGCGAACGCAAGCGGCTGTTGCGATGCCAACCCAACTAGGCTTGGGATAGGATCAAGACTGCTGTAATCGTAGAGTATATAAAACCAGCTCCAATATCAGAACAACGTATTTTCGAATTGTGGACCTAGAACCTTCGGATTTTGGGATTTTTAAGCATAGAGATCATGGTTTGAACTCAGGTAATGACCCTTGCAATGATTCAATATTCATCACAAAATTAGTGTTGTCAGCGGGGTTCGATGCGAAGAAGCTTAAGCTAAGCAGTAACAGAATCGGGGAAAGGGGATAGCTGAAATTCAAATTAACGGCTAGGATTAGTTTTGAATAAATGAGCCTCAAGGGCTAGGATCGTGCCACCTCAGCTGAGGTTGAGTTAACTACCTTCAACAGAAAGTGGAAGGCTACGATTCCCAGGTTCCCATCTCTCTTCCTTCCTTCTCATTTAATCTCTGCCTCGACTCTTCTTTCTCTCTCTTTTTATCTTCTTCTTCTTCTTCTTCTTCTTTTGGAAGATCTCAGTAAGCTATGGAGTTCTTCGATAGTAGATAGTTATTTCCCTTGGCTATTTGTAGTTCAACTTCTTCTTTCCATTTATATATAACAGAAAATTATCCCAAAAACTCTCTTAAATTTCGCATTTTAGTTGTTTAATGGTTCTTAGCGAGATTGCTACATTTGGTATCAGAGCCTCAATCCTACGACTGTGAAGTTGGTGATCATTGAAGGAACTAGACTGAAAGTTATGGATGATAAGCTAGTGAGACACGATGAGGTTTTGAATGAAGTTGTGTCCACTCAAGAAGAACTGCACAACACTCAGACTGGAATACAAGGTAACCTAGAGCTAATCTTAGAGAGGTTGACAAATTTGGAGAGAGTTCCCCAAAGAGCTCAAGGTGATAGACCTCAAGGAGATGGGCTCTTACCCATACCAGGTCAAGAATTGAGGCAGAACAGACCTCAAGTTGCCCATGTCCCTTCCCCTAAATGGGAGCACAAGATGTTTTGAGGGCCATGAACCTAAGGTATAGATTCGAAAGTGTGAAGTATATTTTAATCTATATAGAACCCAAGACAACCTTAAGGTCGAAGCTGCTGCACTTTATCTAAATGGATTAGCTGACACTTGGTACGACTCATTAGTACTGAGCAGGGTGAAGTGAGCTGGGATGAATTCAAAGAGGAGTTACTTATTCGATTTAGGGAGGAGCTAATGGGAGACATAGTAGAAGAATTTAACAAGCTGAGCCAAGTAGGTTCTGTTGATGAATTCCTAAGCAAGTTTGAGGACTTGAAGGCTCAAATGTTGGTAAGGAATCCTCGTTTGGATGAGTCACACTTTATATCCAGTTTCATAGGTGCTTTAAAGGATGATATTAGGTTTGGGGTGAAATTCTTCAAACCTACAACTCTAAGGTTTGCTATAGAACAAGCTAGGTTGCAAGAGAAGGCAATAGAAGCTGGTCAAAGAAAGAACAAGGGAATTCCAAAGCCTCATTTGTGGCTGGTAGCTCTGTTAACACAAGGGCACATGTTGCAGCTGCAGTAAAACCAAAATCCTTTAGGCTTAGTCCTGAAGTTTATGAATACAGGAAGAGCAACTATTTGTGTTATATGTGTGGTGAGAAGTATGATCCAGGCTATCAATGTAAGATGAAGCAACTGAATTGTATGATGTGAGCAACAGAGCCACTTCCCGAGAGTACTGAGGTAGAAGAAGAGCAGCCATGTACAGACTTGATGATTGAAGGAGAGGTTGATCAAAAAGTCATGGAAGATGTGTGCATGAATTCTCTATCAGGTGAAAATACAAGAGTCAACACCATATTGGTTAGAGGTACCATAAGGAACAAGAACTGACATTGCTAATTGATTCGGGTAGCACTCATAGTTTCATTAATGTTATCACAGTCAAGGAGACATGCTATCAAGCTAGGCATTGCCCACCACTGAGAGTGACAATGGCTGATGCCATGTGCACTTCCATTTACACTTTCACTTGCACAGGATATCAGTGGAAGATGCAAGGTAGGCCCTTCTTGAAAGACTTACTAATCATTCCACTTGGAGGTTGTGATATGGTGATGGGTAATGATTGGATGAAGAAGCATAATCCCATTAAATTTGATCATGAAAATATGTGCGTTACCATTGGCAAGAAGGGCAACAAACAAGTGATGCAGGCTATCTCTGAGGAAGGTAAACTGAACATGATTTCAAGTGGAACAATGGGGAAGGTGCTGAAGAAAGGCCAAGCTTTGATAGCTCATCTATTCATGATGAGTTCCTTGGTGACAGAAGGTCAGGAACCAGTAGAGGAAGCCATTCAGGAGGTGTTACACCTATACCCCGATGTGTTTGAAGAACCTAAATCTCATGCCTCCTGTCATAACCTTAGATCACACCATTCCTTTCAAACCTGGAGCCATGCCAATAATTCTGAGGCCTTACAGGTAAAACTATTATCAGAAGGATGAGTTGGAAAGACAAGTTAAAGAGATGCTCACCAATGGCATAATTCAGCATAGTCAATCAAGTTTCTCATCACTAGCACTGCTTCTCAAAAAGAAGGATGGAACCTAGGGTTTTGTGTAGATTATAGGGGATTGAATGACATCACAGTAAATGATAAGTATTCTATACCTATTATGGATGACCTCCTAGATGAGTAGTATGGATAAGTGATCTTTTCCAAGGTGGATTTAAGAGATGCTTATCACCAGATCAGAATGAAGTTAGAAGATGTATACAAGACAACTTTCAGAACTCATTTAGGCCATTATGAATTCAAAGTGATGCCATTTTGATTAACAAATGCACCAGCTACCTTTCAAGCTCCGATGAACCAGGTTTTTCAACCTTCCCCTAGAAATTTTGTTTTGGTCTTCTTTGATGATATCGTTATCCATAGTCTATCTGTGAAGGATCATGTGACTCACCTAATTGTTGTATTTGATACCCTAAGGGAACACTCCTTATTTGCTAAAAGGTCTAAATGCTCATTTGATCAATCTTAGGTTGAGTATTTATGACATATCATAACTGTAGAGGGAGTATCTACTGATCCTTCTAAAATACAAGCTATGTTCGATTGGCCTAGACCAAACTCATTGAGGGCACTGAGGGGATTCTTAGGGCTGACTGGATACTATAGAAAGTATGTTGCTAACTATGGAGTTATTTGTAGACCTTTGACTGAATTACTCAAGAAGGATGTTTTTAAATGGAATGAAGAAGTTGACATGTCCTTTACAACCCTCATGAGAGCTATGTCTTCTACACTAGTGTTGGCCTTACCTGACTACACTAAGGAGTTCATATTTGAGATAGATGCTAGTCAAAGGGGCATTGGTGTTGTGCTAATGCAAGAAGGGAGACTTGTATCCCTTTTTAGCAAGGTTTTGGCTCAAAGGCACAGAGGTAAGTCAATCTATGAGAAGGATTATATGGCTTTGTTGAATGCAGTGGACAAGTGGAGGAACTATTTACAATACAGGCATTTTGTGTTCAGAACTGATCACCACAGCTTAAAATATCTTTTGGAACAAAGAGTTACTTCAGCTATACAACAGAAAGGACTGACCAAATTACATGGGTTGGACTATGAAGTGCAATACAAGAAGGGGGCTGAAAAATAGGGTAGCTGATGCCCTTTCTAGGCAACAGAAAGGATCAGAAGACAACACAAGCCACTTCCAAGGAACACTGCAGGCGATCAGTGTCTCAGTTCCTTCTTGGATATAGGAGATAGCACACAGTTAGGAAGGAGACACTAAAGCTACATAATTGATCAGCCAGGCAACAGTAATTCTACAAGGACCTAGCACATGACATTACTCTTCCAGCATACTTAGAAGAAAAGGAAAGATCTACATTGGTACTAGTGGTGATCTTAGAACTCAGTTGATCTCCACATTCCATGACTCTCCTGTAGGTGGACATTCATGACAGCTTGGGACTCTAAAAATATTGTTACAGATGTTCTATTGGCCTAGGATAAAACATATGGTAATTGAATTAGTGGCTAGCTGTAATATTTTCCTTAGGAGTAAGGATGACAACATGGCATATCCTGGTTTATTGCAGCCTTTTCCCACCCCAGACCAAGCTTGGAGCCACATTAATATGGACTTCATAGAAGGTTTTCCCAAATCCAAGAACAAAGAAATGGTCCTTGTAGTGGTTGATAGAATGACCAAGTATGTACATTTTATAGCCCTTTCACATTCTTATACTGCAACAACAGTGGCTGAGGTGTTCTAGAAGAAAATACACTACTTGCATGGCACTCCTGAGTCCATAGTAACTGACAGACATAAGGTGTTTCTAAGTAATTTCTGGAAGTCCTTATTCAAGCTTTTGGGAACTCAGTCACACTACAACACTGCTTACTACCCTCAGAGTGATGGTCAAACTGAAAGAGTTAACAAGTGCTTAGAGAATTATCTCCGGCATGACTGCTAGTCGACCAAAGATTGGAAGTAGTGGCTTACTGCTGCTGAGTGGTGGTACAACACCAACTTCCATACCAGCCTGCAATGTACTCCCTTTGAGTCTTTGTATGGTTACTCACCCCCTCAGCTATCTGTAGGGCCCTTATTAGAAACAGTGGTGCAAACAGCTGAAGATACAATGATGAGAAGATAACAGATGCAACAGTTGTTGAAGGAGAACCTCACTAAGGCTCATGAGAGAATAAAATACTATGCTGATAAAAGAAGATCGGATAGAGAGTTCCAAGTGTGGGATATGGTCTATTTGAAACTACAACCTTATAGGCAGACATCCCTTTCATTGAGAAGAAACTTAAAGATGGATTCTAAATATTATGGACCCTATAAGGTTCTGACCAAAATTGGGACTATGGCTTACAAATTAGATCTACCTCCTGAATCTAAGGTCCACCCTGTGTTTCATGTCTTTCTACTCAAGAAAAAGGTAGGTGATAAAGTGGTACTGCGGAATACTTTGCCTATCACTGGTGAAGATGGTCAGTTCTTGGTAAAGCCAGTTGCTATTCTGCAAAGGCAATTGATCAAGAGGAACAATGTTGTTATGATTAGAGTGTTGGTATAATCGTCCAATATACCTCCAGAAGATGCCACATGGGAGGGCTATCAGTTCATCAAAGATAAATTTCCAGACTTCGAATCTAATCCTTGAGGACAAGGATTCTTTGAAGAGGTGAGGTATGTAATGATCCAATATTCATCATAAATTCAGTGTTGCCAGGATGATTCGATGCGAAGAAGCTTAAGCTAAGCAGTAACAGAATCGGGGATAACTGAAATTCAAATTAACGGCTAGGATTAGTTTTGAATAAATGAGCCTCAAGGGATAGGATCGTGCCACGTCAGCTGAGATTGTTATAACTACCTTCAATAGAAAGTGGAAGGCAACGATTCCTAGGTCCTGCCACTCTCTTCCTTCCTTCTCATTCAATCTCCGCCTGGACTCTTCTTTCTCTCTCTTTCTAACTTATTCTTCTTCTTCTTCTGCAGATCTCAGTCAGCTATGGAGTTCTTCGATATTAGATAGTTATTTCATTTGGCTATTTGTAGTTCAACTTCTTCTTTCCATTTATATATAATAGAAAATTGTCCCAAACATTCTCTTAAATTTTGTATTTTAGTTGTTTAATTTCTCTGGTTCTTAGCAAGATCGTTACAACCCTAAACACCTATTTGAGTTGATTACATGATTTAATATGGATTTTTACACTCTAAAACATACATAAGATTCAAGAACGAATTTTGGGTTTGGAGCCCTAAACCTCCAATTGAGAAAACTAAGGGATTGGGCCACCAAATGGATATATTTGAACTCCTTGATTATGAGTAACTAGTGAATTCTTGATTATGAGTAATTGGAAAAAGTAGTTGGTCCTGAGATTTGACTCTGTTGACCAAGAGTTGAGTTTGACTTTGACTAAAGTCTAAATTAAGAGATGGATCCATTGAGTATAATTAACCCCGATAACTAATATTTTGCATAGATTCGATATGTTCTAGCGAGTTTGAATGTGGTAGCAGTAAGCTTTCTTGGACTTGAGGTATGTTAAAAGAATAACTTCAGAGTTTTGTAGGAGGAAACACCCAGGCTGATGAGTCGATACATTCCAAGTGAATATACAGATTCATTCTCACGCTCACGAGCACGTAAATGAGTTATCACTACATTGATCCTTGAAATAGCCTCGAATCATGCCAAGAGATTTAGTAAATCAAAAACATATTGTTACAGAGTGTACATAGGCATATTCTCATGTAACAATACTGTGACGACTCGGTCGGTCGTTTTAAGAATTAGCACCCCGATCCCCTATTAACCGCTTCTCCCATGTCTAATTATGTTATTGGAACTTGTTGGAGTGTTGAGTGATGAAATCCGGGCTGATTTTGGACACATAGTCCATAAATGCGGAATTTAGCTTTAGAAATCTGGCCGTAGCTAGAGCTGTGTGAAGACGGATCCAGAATGGAATCTGTCGACTCCGTTAGCTCCGTTGGGTGATTTCGGGGTTAGGAGCATGTTCGGGATGTGTTTTCGAGGTCGGTTGTGGATTTAGGCTTGAATTGACGAAAGTTAGAATTTCGGTGATTTCGGCCGATAGGTGAAATTTTGATATCGGACCAGAAATGGAATTCCGAAAGTGACAGCAAGTCCGTCATGTCATTTGTGACACGTGTGCATAATATGAGGTCATTCGGATGAGTTTTGACGTGTTTCGACATCGGATGTGGATTCTAGAAATTTCATAAGTTCTTGGGCTTGAATCTTTGCATAATTGATGATTTTGATGTTATGAGATTTGTTTTTAAGGCTCGACCAAGTTTGAACAAAGTATTAGGGTCAAATGGTAGGTTTGGTTGAGGTCTCGGGGCCTCGGGGTTGTTTCGGATGACCAACGGGTGAGTTTGGGACTTTGAGAGCAGTTGAACCATTCTGGTTCTTGTGTCTCGCACCTGCGATGGTATTTCCGCAGGTGCGGACACGCAAGTGCGAAGGGGGTGCACACAGGTGAGGACGTAGCTTAGGCTGGCCCGACTCGCACCTGCGATTGTGTTTCCGTAGGTGCGGCACCGCAGGTACGATCCCAGTGTAGCAGGTGCGAAACATCAGGGCTGGTTATACCAAAAATCCAAGGGTTTGAAATTCATAATTCCAAAATCGATTGTGAGCTCGGAACATTGCGATTATCAGTGGGATTTGAAGAGGAGAATCATAGGTAACATTTTCTAACCTTACGCCATTTGTATATTAATAATCTCTATCAATTTCCTCAATCTAATCAATGAAATTGGATGAAAAACCATGAAATTGGGATGAAATTTCCACAAGTAGAAATCTGGGGATTTAGGGAGATTTAGATGTCAGATTTTGTTGATTCTTGTTCGAGTGGGTTCATGAACGAATGGGTGTTCGGGAAATATAAATTTTACCCGATTCCGAGACGTTGGCCCGGGGGACTTTTTGGGCGAATTTCGTAATTTCACGTATAAGCTTAAAAACTATTAGCTATTTTGTTCCCTTGAAGTGATATTTACACCATGCAATCGATTTGAATAGATTTGGGCCACCCGGAGTCAGATACTCGTGGCAAGAACATGGTATTGAGTTGATTAGCGCAGTCAAGTAAGTGGCTTGCCTAATTCTGTGTTGGGGACTTCCCCTTAGGTATTTTTATACTGATTTTGTTACGTGGACGCCGTGTACGTGAGGTGACGAGTGCGTACACGGGTCATTGTTGCATATCCTATTTTTACTTCCATGAAATCACTCATTTTCATTCATATATTACTGTTTCCTGTCTTAATTGAGTAGTTAGCTTAAGAGTACGCATGCCTACCTGTCCTCACTTGATTTTCACTTATTTGCTAGTAGTCGCACCATGCTTAGGTAGCTTTACTCTATTCTTGCCTGTTGTTTTCCTGGACTGTTTAATTAAACCGTATCCGACATACTTATGCTTTGCATATTTAATTGGGACTATGGACCGAGGTCCGGGAGCTTTCCCTCTGTACTGCATTTCATATTTAAATTGGGACTACGGACCGAGATCCGGGAGCTTTCCCCTATACTGAAATGCATATTTAAATTGGGACTACGAACAGAGATCCGGGAGCTTTCCAGCTGTACTGCATAGCATATTTAAATTGGGACGACGGACTAAGATCCGGGAGCTTTCCCCGTGTACTGCATTGCACATTTACTGTTGAGATATATGTTGTGCTGAGCCGAGGGCTCTCTTTCTGTTATTAATTCTTCCAGTTTCCATTAATCCTGTTTATCATTGCTTATCTATATTTCACTATTTTAAATTGTGTATTGACTTGTTTTAAAAATTCAGTAGGGCCTCAATCTGACCTCGTCACTACTTGACCGGGGTTAGGCTTGGCAGTTACGGAGTACCGAATGTGGAGTACTCACGCCCTTTCCTGTGCATGTGTTTCCTATGTGCAGATCCAGGTACCAACACCCTGTATCGTGGTTAGGAGTCGTTCTAGCAGCTGCCAGGAGACCGCGAGGTAATTCTGCCGTGTCCACAGAATCCCACGAGTCCCCTTATACTCTAGTATAGGCATAGAAGACTTATGTATTTTTCTACTGTTTCATTGTATAGAGCTACATTTAGTACAGAGCTTGTGACTATAGTAACATTCCGGGTCTTGGGAAGTGAAAGTGTATATGCTGAGCAGCTATGTTATATCTACTTGAGTTCTTTTCTGTCTTTATTTTATTGATTCTATCGTTTTTCGCAAATTTTAGGCTTAACTAGCCGTAGAGACTAGGTGCCGTCACGATACCTTTCAGAGGGCAAAATGGGTCGTGACAAATACATAGCAAAATTATAATTTATAGGTAGAGATTTTCAGATTTAGTTTTCCTGAGATAGAATTACTTGACATGTAAATACCTCTTATTCTTGAAATAATATTACAAGGGTAATTCCTCCATATTTTTGTTTATTACATGGTATCCGAGCTAAACTCATCTAAATTATTGGTTTGCGCGATGTTGAACACTCATATTATATTGTCCATGCTCCAGTTGGCAAGCTTGGGTGTGCCGGGGAGGGAGATGTTAAGTTGTATCATATCACTGGATGAAACATATCGAGTTTGACTATAACTTTAATTATTCGTGAGAATATTCAATGGAACCTGATCTCCATTGGTTATGCAAAGATACGAGAGCAATTGGGTGATTCACAAAGGCTTTAACTGGAACTCGAGTAAAATATATTTGTAACAAGCTGGGTATGATTAAAATCTATGCTCCAAGAGTGTTACAGAATGTACATAGACACATACTCATGAGTCATGTAATATAAATAGCACAATTATAGGTAGAGATTTCTACGGATTTTTCTGGTTTACTTACTAATTATATTTACTTTTTGCTAACTCATTTACTCGAGAAATGATCTAAATATCATATTAAACAATATTATCTGTAAATAAAAGGTTTGAATACAGAACTACCATATACCGCATAAAGCGCAAGTCCATAAAGAGCATTCTGAACACGACATTAATAGTGTTTAGTCAAATCATAGCATGAGCAACTTGAATAAAAAATCTATTAGCAACCACTAAGATAAGCTAACCTGTCTAACTTTTGGGATTTCTTTATTGCTTGTATCCAAAAGTAAAGGAAGAAATACATCACTGTACCTAGTTGACATAGGAAGTAATTTATCAATGCCTTGGGCAGCTTCAAATTATGTATATCGACATGTGTGCATGATTGAATTCAATTACTGGATGATTCGGAGTCGAATTGGAGGAAGGATTCTAGTTTTGGAAGCTTAAGCGGTGAAAATTTGACCGAAATTTGACTTTTGTGTAAACGGCTCCTGAAAGAGTTTTGGACGATGCCAACATCTTTGTACGGTGAATTTTGACTCAGGCATGCGTCCGGATTTGGATTTGGAGGTCTGTAGGGTAATTTGAGGCATTTCGGGGAAAGTTGAAGTTGGAAATTAGAAAGGTTTGACCAATGATTGACTTTTGTGATATCAAGTTCAGAACGCGATTCCGAGAGTTGGAACAGCTCCATCATGTCATTTGGGGCTTCCCTGCAAAATTTGACATCATTCCAGTTTGGTTTGATTGGTTTCGGCACAATTTTTAGAAGTTGGATGATTTGGAAATTCATAAGTTCGATTCTTGGTGTGATTCGTTGTTTCAGATTTGTTTGATGTGATTTGAGACCCCGTGCGAGTCCGTGTTAGGTTGTAGAACTTGTTTGTGTGTTTAGACAGGGTCCTGGGGTTCTTGGGTGTGTTTCGGATGGGCTACGAGCCATTTCCTTCTATTTTTGGACTACTGATATCTGTTATCTGGTTTTCTCCTTCACGTTTGCATCTGCTCCTCCGTGTTCGCGATGAGTAATCTTGGAGGGGGAATATTGGTTGATCGCATTCGCATGAATACGCGAGCGATCGTGAAAGTCAGCTTTCTCCTCCTTCGCGTTCGTGTACGTTCTTCCGTGTTTGCGTATGCAAACCAGGCCCTGGGCACTGGTGACCATTCCTTCAACGCGTTCGCATTCTTCTGTACAATGCGAATGCGTACTTATGCTTTTCCCTCTTTCGCGTTCGCGTTCAGGTTTTTCCTTCTCCGCGTACTTATGCTAGTGGTGAGCCATCAGGTTTTTCCTTCTCCGCGTTCGCGAGCTTGTTATCGCGTTCGCGATGACCAAACTGAAGAACTTTCATTTTTGTTCTTCGTGAACGCGACCATATCTTCGCGTTCGCGATGCATAAACACCTGGGCAGGCAGAATATAATCTCAAATCGAGGGTTATACCATTTTTATCACATTTTGACTTGTAGAGCTCAGTTTTGAGCGATTCTTTGCGGGGTTTTCAAGAAAATCAATTGAGTAAGTGTTCTTCACCTAGAGTTTATTATATTCCTTGATTTTATCTTTAGTTTTTTCATTTATATTGTGTTTTGAGTTGGGGAAAATGGTAGTTTTTTAAGAAAGTTTTCAAAATGTAAATTGATGATTTGAAGGGCGAATTGGTTTCGGAACTTGATAATTTTGGTATGGTTGAACTCGTATCAGAGTGGGTGTTCAGGTTTTGTCAAATTCATCAAATTCAGAGGTGTGGGCCCGAGGAGTTGACTTTTTAGAAATTGAATAAAAATTACAACTTTATTAATTGAAATATTTTCCTCTTGCATTATGTGATGTATTCAAGTCGTCTTGGGATAGATTGAGATGAGTGGAGATGAATTTGTAAAGGAAAGGCGAAAATTGAGTGTAGAGTTAGCCGAGTTGAGGTAAGTGTTTGGCCTAACTTTGTTGAAGGAATTTTTCCTACTATTTGTCATTGTTTGCTACATGCGGGGGTGATACATATGTGAGGTGACAAATGTATATGTATGTGCCAGGGTTAATCATGCTCGGGGGTAGATCATGTTATAATTGTTTCTTGTAGAATTTCCTAACCTTCTTTCTCCATGCCTCACTTGACCTTTAGATATTAAGAACGTAGTGTTAAATGTTAGAGTCGAGACTTAGCCTAATATAACTTAATCAATTTGATGAGAAATTCTTAGAATACATTGATGTATTTAATTCGGTCATCTCTATGCATAATCATTAATACATTGTTGTGGCCGATATTTTGAGACGCTAGATTCCATACTTGTATTATTGATATATTGTGGGATTTGTGGAAGTACATAAATTATATGGCCCTTGAGGGTTTTATTGAATCATTGTTGGTTATAAATGTCGTGATTGAGAATTTGTTGGAATATCCATTTGAACACTCTCCTCAATGTTTTTTATACTTCCTGCCTTGTCATATTATTGAATTTCATATGCTTGGTGAGGAAGAGTGTGAAGTACAAAGGGTGATGTCGTGCCATTGTTTATATTCATTATCTGTCACGACTCAAATTCCCAACCCTCGGGATCGTGATTGCGCCTAATATCATACTTGCTAGGCAAGCCAATGTTAGAACTTAACTAACCTTTTCTTTTAAAAGTTTACTTAAACACAATGGAAAAATTTAAAATAAAAAGGGAATCTAATACTTTCAAATAAATGCAATCAGGAATAATATTCGATAAGATGAAACGAACCACGAGCTAAAACTAACTATATAAGCACCCAGGGTCTGGTGTCACAATTTACGAACTACTAAAGAATACTACAAACATTTGGCTGAAAGAAAACATATGTCTGTTTTGAATAAAATAAAAAAAAGTACATAACTAATAAGGAGAAGACTCCAGGAATCTGCGGACGCCAGCAGATCTACCTCGTGTCTCTGTGTGAATGATATCAGTTAGTACTTTCACCCTAGCTTTGGCTGGTACCTAGATCTGTACAAGAAGTGCAGAGTGCAATAATAGTACAACCGACCCTATGTACTGGTAGGTGCCGAGCCTAACCTCGACGAAGTAGTGACGAGGCTACGGCGGGGCATTTATAACATAACCTGGATACAATGTATAATAAAGCAAGAAGGGAATAATAACAATTAAACATTACTTGCAACAAATAAACAAAACAACTCGGTTAACTTTTCCAGATCTCAGCTCTAACCAATCCTCATGAAAATCTCCAAGTTTCAATTTAAAATAACTGTAAGTGTAGTGTAACGACCCGACCGGTCGTTTTGAGCTCTAGCGCACTGTTCATCGGTTTGAAGTCTTGAGGAGCTCCATTTCAGGCATTATGACTTATAGGCGTGGTCGGAAATGAATTTCAGAAATTTTAGAGTGGGTTTGGAAAAATAATTCTCATTTAAGAAGCCTTAGGTTGGAGAAATTGACTAAGATTGGAATTTTGAGTAAACGACCTCCTAATCGGGACTTGAAGGTTCCTGCAGGTTTGTATGATGATTTCGGACTTGGGCGTATGTCCAGATCGGGCTTTGGATAACCCGAGAGTGTTTCGGCGTATATTGTGGAGGTCAGCATATTTGAAGAAATTTCTTAAGTTTGGCTTGAAGCGCATTTCAGTGATATTGTTGTCTGTTTGGGATTTCGAGAATGGGAATAGCTCCGTATGGTGATTTTGGAGTTAGGAGCGCTATCGGAAGTGAATTCGGATGTCCGTAGGTCATTTTGAATTCATCTGGCTAAAGATAGAAATTTGAAGATTTTTGAGAAATCCGACCAGAAGTGGAAATTTTGATATCGGGGTCGGAATGCGATTCCGGAAGTTGGAGCAGGTCCGTAATGTCGAATATGACTTGTGTGCAAAATTTAAGGTCAATCGGACGTGAGTTGATGGGTTTCGGCATCGAATGTGGATGCTTGGAATTTCAAGTTCTTTAACTTTGAATTTAGAGCGATTCGTGATTTCGACGTTGTTTGATGTGATTTGAGGCCTCGAGCAAGTCCGGGCTATGTTTTGGAGCAGGTTGGTGTAATTGGACAGCGTCCCGGGGGCCTCGGGTGGATTCCGGGTGATTGACGGATCAAGTTTTGAGTTTGAAGAGGGCTGATGTTGCTGTCATCTGGTGTGACCGCACCTGCGAGGCTTGTGCCGCATGTGCGGCTTTGGTGCCGCAGGTGCGAAAGTTTGCTGGTTTGGCAGGGAGCGCAGGTGCGAGGGAGTTTTCACACCTGCGAAGCCGCATATGCGGACATTGAGCGTAGGTGCGAAGTTTGGCTTGAGGTGAGGAAAGCCGCAGGTGCGGAAATTTGGTCGCACCTGCGGAATCGTAGGTGCGAGAGCTGGATCGCAGGTGCGAGAAATGGCCTGGGCAGAATGTTTTAAAACCGTGATTTTTTGCTATTTTCTCACTATTTCATCTTGGCATGGGCGATTTTTGGAGGCTTCAAAGGAGGATTTTCTTCATGCAATGCTAGTAAGTAATTCCTTCATGTTTCTAAGTTAACAAGGTTATTACATGGAATTATACATGAGAATTAGTAGGAGAATTGGGATTTTTGAGGAAAGACCTAGAAATGTTATTTTGGATTTCTACCACGAATTTGAGCACGAAATTTAGAGTAAATTGTATATTTGAGTTAATAAGGCTATGGATAGAATATATCTTCGAGAAATTTTAGATTCCGGGCAGGTGGGCCCGAGGGCAATTTGGTCAATTCGCTGAGCGGGGTTGAAAAATTATATAATTTGGAATTGTTACAAATATTAGAGTATATTTTCATTGGTGTATCGTTGTTTGGATAGTTTTGGAGTGTTGTGCATCCATTGGAATCGTCGGTAGGGCTTGGAAGCCGGTTACGGAACTTCGGAGCGAGGTAAGTCTCGTTTCTAACTTTGTGAGGGGGAATTGTCCCCCTAGGTGAACTAATTAAGTATGTGCTACTATTTTCGGGGGCTACGTATGCACGAGGTGATGGGAGTCCGTGCGTAGCTACTATTATGCCATGTCCGGGTAGTCTAGGACCACTAGCATGCCTTACCTGTTGTACCTGTGATCTTGCCTGTAATATCAGACTGCTAATTTAATCAAAATAGTAATTGAATATCTAAGGAAGACTAGGGTTCATTTTCTTAATCATCTAGAAAGAGAATTGATTTCCTTCGTGGGCAATTGTATTCCGGATAAGGTTATATTATTAAATATTATAGAAACGTGGCCAATGAAATTTCGAGAAAGGATTTAATTACTATTTTGTGGTTTTTAAAAGAGAAATCTGTCATTTACTTGAGTATTTGTTTTCCCGACGTATTCGGGGTGGACTGTTGATTGTGCATGACTGCATGTGACCTCTTCGCAATTTACATTCCGCCAGGGGAGTATTATTTCCCCTACTTTCATGGGAGCAGGCCATATGCCACCGCGGATTGAAAAAATGCACTTATGGTATAGGCCGTTCGACCCTCAACAGTGCATAGATATGATTAATTTATGGCAAAGGTGCACTTATGCTTCGGGCTGTTCGACCCTCGGTAGTGCATATACATGATTATTTTTATGGCTCAGGCTGGTTGTCCTTATCCCGTATGCGCATGCTAAATCGTTAAATGTTTTTATGGATTTTGAAGTGATAAGATATTTGAGGGAAAATAGAGAAGAAATTGTTTATTTAAGATATTTGGGGAAAAATAATGAAGAAATTGTTTATTTAAGATGTTTGGGGGAAAATGAGGAAGTAGTAACTGTTTATTTACTTCCAGTATTTACTCGATTTTCAGTGCCTTATATATTTGCTGCTTTACTACCTTTACATGCCTACCGTGGTCATCATGTTCTATTAAATTAATTTGTTGGACCTTAGTGAGTGTCTAATTCGACCTCTCGTCACTACCTCTCTGAGGTTAGGCGGGCGACTTACTGAGTGCACGTTATTTTTGTACTCATGCTACACTTGCTGTGCATTTTTATTGCACAGGTACTTTCATAGCAACGTGGCTGGTTGGAGACTTACACGAGCTGCATCATCTGGAGGCGATCCGCAGCTGATAGAGTCTCCCTCATACTGCATTTATTTCCATGTAAATTCCTTGTCCAATTTTTATTTCGGATAAGCTTGTAGTATTTGTGAAATTCTTAGAATTTGCTCATGTACTTGTGACACCGTGTTCTGAGATGTGTTGGGATATATTTTTCTAAAATGGAATATTTAAACCATTGTATTTACTTAACGGATTTTTATTTAGTTATTATGTAATATAGTGAAAGGTAATGATTTTCCTAAATGTTAAAACATGAATTTATTTCAACTAATTAATGATTGTCTTGCCTGACGGTGGTGTCCGGCGCCATCACGACCTTAGTAGATTTTGGGTCGTGACATTGCAGAATATGAAATGACTAAAATAAAATAGTGAGTATTCAAGTCTTTATGTTTAAAATCAGAAAAATATGAATATCATATCATATTGCTCCTTGTTGAGGCGTGCAACCCGCTCCCACCTGTCCACCCTTATTGCTCCTCCCTATAGTTATCACCGTTATTTCTCATGTTGCAGCGTGCAACCCGATCCCACCTATCCCCCCTTATTACTCCTCGTTGCAGCGTGCAATCCGCTCCCACTAGAAAATCACATCTCTTTATTTATGAAAAGATTTCACAATTTAGGCCACAGCCTTTCACAATATTTATGTCTCAACAATTGTAAGCAGAAAGCTGTACTATTAATAAACTTCATCAATCATCATTTCACAAAGAAACCAACTATGTATATCAACAAACACTATCAACCAGCTCAACCCTTTTTATACCACAATGATGCCAAGGGATCAACTAGCACTTCCAAATACGTGAAACAATATCTAACAATAAGTTGATGAAAACACGTGGACATGGATGCATCAAAATCATGAAAACCATTAAGCCAGAAATCAAACAAATTGGGAACAGGGAAGGGATCATGTTCAATAGATAGTTTGGTGGTGCATATAGACTCGTCACCTCACCTATACACCACACACATGCAAATTCACATAGCATTTAAGTTGGGGATTCCTATTCCCTCAAGCCAAGGTTAAACCAAACACTTACCTCAATTTCACAAGCAATTCACTATTCAAGCACAACTTTTCCTTTAGAATTTTCCTCTAAACTGCTCGAATCTAATCACAATTGGTTCAATATCATTAATTATTGCTAAAGGAATTATCTTTAATGAAAAATCATGGTTTTCCTATAAAAAGACAAAAATCGACCCCGGACCCGCTTTGTCTAAACTCGAAGTTCGGACCAAAACCTGTTTACCAATTCTCTCCCGAGCCCGGATATACATTTGGTTTTGGAACCTTCCCTCAATTCGAGGTCTAAATACCCAAATTTTGAAATTCCTAAGTTCTACCCAAAAATCCCAATTTTTACCATGAAAACTCTAGATTCTATTATAAAATCTTGTAAAAAGTTGTTAAGGATTGAAATGAATTAGTTAAAGATCACTTACCAATGATTTGGAGAAGTTTGGGTCTTTGGAAAATCGCCTATGGAGGTTTAGGGTTCGATAGAATTGAAAAATGGGTGAAAATCCCATCTAAAATATGACTTAACAGGCTGCAGTTACCGCAATTGCGATAAGGGGTTCACAATTGCGAAACCTTTGAAATCCTGTTGCCTTTGCATTTCTGACATATATGTCGCATTTGTGACAATATAGTCGCATTTCCCAGGCCGACAGACTTCACATTTGCGAAGCCTGATCTCGCATTTGCAAGATCAGAGGCCTGTGCAAAACACCAGATGCACAACTGAGTTTTCTTAAGTTCTAATCACTCTGTGGTCTATCCAAAACTCACCCGAGCCCTCGGGGCTCCAAACCAAACATGCACGCAAGTCTAAAAACATCATAAGAACTAGCTCGTGTGATCAAATCATCAAAATAACATCAAAAACTACGAATTTAACCTCAAACTCATGATTTTCCTCAAGAACACTTCATTTTAACAATTTCTCAACTGAACGTCCGAATCACGTCAAATAACTTCCGATTCTCACCAAATTTCACAGATAGTACTTAAATTCCATAACAAACATGTACCGGGCTCCAGAACCAAAATACGGGACCGATACTAATGATTTCACACATTAGTTCATTTCATTGTTTCCTTAATAATCTAGCAAAAACAATTTTCTTCAAAATTGATTTATAAGGCTATGGACCTCGGAATTCCATTCTGGCATACACCCAAGTCCCATATTTTAGTGCGAACCTCCCGGTATCGTCGGAACACTGATTCGGGTCCATTTACTCAAAATGTTGACCAAAGTAAACTAAAATCAAATTAACTCTCAAATTTTATTATTTCATATATTTTCACACAAAAAGCTTTCCGATTTCGCGCCCGGACTGTGCACGCAAATCGAGGTACTTAAAAATGAATCCTTTTAAGGCTAATGATCCCGAAATAGAGTTTTAATTCATAAGATGACCACATTATCGTGTGAGGAAGAGTGTAAAGCACGAAGGGTGATGTCGTGCCATTGTTTATATTCATTATCATGTGAGGAAGAGTGTAAAGCACGAAGGGTGATGTTGTTCCATTGTTTATATACATTATCATGTGAGGAAGAGTGTAAAGCACGAAGGGTGATGTCGTGCCATTGCATTTTATACTTTTATACTTTTGTATCACTGAGAGTTCATGGCAAGATGGGTGTTTCTGTGCAAGTGAAGATGAGGGACATGCATTATGTTGGTCACGACCCCAAAAACTACCCCTGGTCGTGATGGCGCCTATCGAAGTACTAGGCCAGCCAATTATATTTTCAAACATAAAGAACTCTTGTTTTGTATCACTTCCGAACCAGTATTTCTTAATAGTTTCAATTAAGTATTTTAAAGTCACAAGATACTAAGCCAAATGTTTAAACACTGCTCAAAATCCCGGAGTCACTGGGTCACGAGCATGTAAGAAAAATACATAAATATGTCACAATATCTCTAATGAAAAATAAGTCTAGGGAGTGCGACTATTACAGAAATAAGAAGGAGAAAAGCAGGGCTGCGGACCCGTGCAACTACCTTGCACAAATCTCCGAAAATCCCTGGACGGTGCTTGCTCACTCCACTCTAGCACCTGAATCTGCACACAAGGTATAGGGAGTAATGTGAGTACACCAACTCAGTAGTAATGAAAGTAAATAATGTTTGAGAACTACAAAACACATAAACAAGTCATCAATCCACATTAAATACAATTCTTCTTTCAAAATTCATAGATATGACAATTTGTAACACTTGAAAGTCGATTTCAGTAAAATTCCTTTGAAAATGTACCTTTCAAAAGTTTCCATAGAAATCAAGATAATTTAATATAGAAATGATAGAAATCATAAATAGCCTCTCGGGTAAAAACATATTTCATGAATCACCTCTCGGGCATAACAAACCCTCATAATCAGGCACACAACATGCCTCACCATCACTTAGTATCAGCCCCTTGGGAAACCTCACAGTCACTCATGCCTCCAAAATCACTCGTCACTCGGCACTCGGCACTCGTCATTCGACACTCGCACTCAGTAGGTACCTGCGCTCACTAGGGGTGTGTAAAGAATCCGGAGGGGCTCATACAGTCCAAGCGCTAAAACAAGCAAAATCATGGCATCAATCACTCTGGCACTCGGCCTATCAATAACATGCTGCGGCGTGCAACTCGATCCCATATCATATCCTCATAAATCAGGCCCTCGGCCTCACTCATTCATAACCTCACAAGCCACTCGGGAATTTCAGTAAAAGCGGGGAACTTGTCCCAAAACATCTTTCATATGCATAAAAGGTGAGTAATGAAACTCAATTAAATAGTAAACAAGTAAAATCATGAATGAGTATAACTTTCAATTCAAAACGGTGAAGAATTAGTAGTAAAAAGCCCCCAAGGGGTCCAAACACTTGGCACGAGGCCCAAATACGACATTCAGCCCAAAACATAGTAATAATCTTTGAAACATAAAGTATCATATGATTTATAATCAAATACGCAACTTAATAGTTGCTACGAGACGGACCAAGTCACAATCTCCCAATGGTGTACGCCACACACTCGTCATCTAGCATGCACGCCACTCCAATATAGTGATAAATTACGAAGTCCGGGGTTTCATACCCTTAGGACGAGATTTCTAATCATTACTTACCTCAAACCGGATGAAAAACTACTCCGCGATGCCTTTTCCACTCGACTCAGCCTCAACACGCCTCGAATCTGTTCCAAAACAGATTCATATCATCAAAATATGACAAAGGAACAAAGCCCACTCGAAAATAATCCATTTACATCAAAAATCTGAAATTGGCCAAAACCAACCCCGGGCCCATTACTCGAATTCCGATAAGGACCACATAACTAAAATCCTTACGCTCTCACGAGTTCATGCATACCAAATACCTTAAAATCGGACAATAAACGGTCCCTCAAATCCTCAAATCAAAGTCTCGAATTTCAAGCCCTAATCCCCCAATTGTTTTCCTTATTTTCCATAAATTTCATGCCTAATCAGTTAGGAATCATCATAGAATCGAGTATTGAGTTAAAAAACATTACCTCCAGGTGATACCCCTCGAATCCCTCTTCAAATCCTCTCAAAAAGCTCTAAGTCCGAACATAAATGGTGAAGAAATGGCAAGGTCTCGCGAAGGCAACTATTTATACCCTATGCCCAGGGAAAACCACATTTGTGGCCTTTTCCTCACACCTGCGGTCCCAGGTGCGCACCTGCCAATTACCACTTAACAGACCACTTCTGCACCTGCGCTCCACTTACCGCCTCTGCGGACTCGCAGGTGCGGCCTAAACTTCCACTTCTGCGGTTCCTTCCCAGCTCCCCCATTTTTACACCTGCGATGGCCAACCCGCACTTGCGGCGACTGCTCCTGCGGCCACCTGTCCGCATCTGCGGAATCACAAAACAGCAAACACCAACAAACTCTAATGCAAAAAATCCCATCCGCCAACCATCCGAACTCATCCCGAGTCCCTCGGTCCCTCAACCAATTGCACCCCAAGTCCTATATGATCACCCAAACTTAGTCGAACCCTCGGAACACTCAAAACAACATCAAAACGCCAAATAAATCCATAATTCGAGCCTAAGAATTTCTAATCTTCCAAAATTCGCCAACGATGCCGAAACCACTCAAACCACATCCAAATAACATGAAATTTTGCACACACATCCCAAATGACAATATGAACCTATCCCAACTTCCAGAATTCTATTTCGAACCCAATGGCTAATTTTCCATTGCCATCCGAAAATCGCCAAAAATCTAATTTCGCCAATTCAAGCCTAAATCTACTCCGGACCTCCGCCTTTTGCGATTTCTATGAAAGTATCCTACAGGTGATGGATTCCCACGTGAAACACTTTGGATCAAAAAAGTCTGATCAATTCCAAGAAATTTTTGAATTGTTGACATTTCGAACACACTCCTAAGTCCCAAATCGCCTAATGAAGCTATCCGAGCCACAAAAACCACATTCCGAGCTCATTTTCCTATAAGTCAACTTTCGGTTGACTTTTCCAATTAAATCACCAACTTAAGAGACTAAGTATCTCATTCCTCTCCATAACCACTCCGAACCCAAACCAATCAATCCAACGCAACATAAAAGAGCTGAACCATACAAGAATGAAGCAAAAATGGGGAAAATGGGACTAAACTCTTGGAACGACCAGCCGGGTCGTTACATTCTCCCCCTCTTAAACAAATGTTCTCCCTCGAACGGGTCTAGAAACATACCTGGAGTCTCGAACAAGTGAGGATAACGGCTCCGCATCTCCCTCTCGGTCTCCCAGGTGGCCTCCTCCACCGGCTGCCCTCTCCACTACACTTTCACTGAAGCTCTATCCTTAGACCTCAACCTTCTGACCTGACGACCCAAAATAGCTACTGGCTCCACCTCATAAGACATATCACCCTCTAGCTGAACCGAACTGAAGTCCAAAACATGAGACGAGTCACCAATATACTTCCGGAGCATGGAAACATGAAATACCAGATGCATGCTCGACAAGCTAGGTGGCAAGGAAAGCCTATAAGATACCTCTCCAACCTTCTGAAGCACCTCAAAAGGCCTAAAGAAACGGGGACTTAACTTGTCCCTCTTCCCAAACTGCATAACACCCTTCATGGGTGACACCTTCAGCAGGAGCTTCTCCCCAGCCATGAAAGATACATCCTGGACCTTCCGGTCCGCATAACTCTTCTGCCTCGACTGCGGCATGCGAAGCCGCTTCTGAATCAAATTCACCTTAACTAAAGCATCCTGTATAAAATCCGTACCCAAGAGTCTGGCCTCACCCGGCTCAAACCAACCAACCAGAGATCTACACCTCCTCCCATACAAAGCCATATATGGAGCCATCTGAATAGTGCGCTTGGACTGCCAGTCCTTCTAAGTATGAAAAACTGTGCTCAACTCCACATGAGTACCCAACTCCCTCTGCATGGCCCTCCAAAACGGTGGTGTAAACTGGTTACCTCTATAAGAAATGATGGAGATCGGAACACCATGCAACCGAACAATCTCCCAGATATGAATCTCAACTAACCGCTCCGAAGAATAAGTAATACCAACAGGAATGAAGTGAGAGGACTTGGTCAGCCGATCCACAATAACCATATAGCATCGAACATCCTCGAAGTCCGTGGGAGCCCGACTACAAAGTCCATGGGGATCCACTCTTACTTCCACTCAGGAATAACTAACCTCTGATGCAATCGACCGGGTCTCTAGTGCTCATACTTGACCTGCTGGTAGTTGAGACACCGAGCTACAAATCTAATGATATCCTTTTTCATCTGCCTCCACCAATAATGCTTCTTCAGATCCTGATACATCTTCGTGGCACCTAGATGGATGGAATACCGCTAGTTGTGGGCCTCCTCAAGAATCAACTGGCGAAGCCCGTCTACATTAGGCACACATATCCAAACTTCCATCCTCATAACACTATCATAACCAATAACCACATCCTGGAATCACCTCGCCGGACTCTATCCTGAAGAACGAGCAACTGTGGGTCATCATATTGGCGCTCCCTGATACGGTCATAAAGAGAAGACCTGGAGGCTACACAAGCCAATACCCGACGGGGCATTGATAAGTCCAACCTCACAAACTGGCCCGCTAAGGCCTGAACATCAAGTGCTAATGGTCTCTTTAGTGCTGGAAGGTATGCTAGACTCCCCAAACTCTCTGCTCTGCGAATCAAGGCATTGGCCACTGCGTTGGTCTTCCCCCGATGGTATACAATCGTGATATCATAGTCCTTGAGAAGCTCCAACCATCTCCTTTGACGCAAGTTCAGATCCTTCTGCCTAAACAAATGCTGCAGGCTACGGTTATTAGTAAAAATCTCACAATGAACCCCATAAAAATAATGACACCAAATCTTCAAGGCGAGAACAATGGCTGCTAACTCGAGATTATGCACCAGATAATTCTTCTCATGAGTCTTAAACTAGCGGGAGGCGTAGGCAATCACCATACCCTCCTGCATCAAAGCACAACCAATTCCTATCCTCGAGGCATCACAATACACGGTATAAGAACCTGAAGCAGATGGAAATACTAACACTGGAGTTGAGGTCAAAGCCGTCTTGAGCTTCTGGAAGCTCTCCTTACACTCGTCAGACCACCTGAACGGAGCACCCATTGAGTCAATTTTGTCAAGGGTGAAGCAATCGAAGAAAACCCCTCCACAAAGAGATAGTAATATCCCGCTAATCCAAGGAAGCTCCTAATCCCAATGATTATAATCAAATACGCAACTTAATAGTTGCTACGAGACGGACCAAGTCACAATTTCCCAATAGTGTACGTCACACACTCATCATCTAGCATGTGCGCCACTCCAATATAGTGATAAAGTGCGAAGTCCGGGGTTTCATACCCTCAGGACGAGATTTACAATCATTACTTACCTCAAACCGGATGAAAAACTACACTACGATGCCCTTGCCACTCGACTCGGCCTCAACATGCCTCGAATCTAGTGAAAAGCAGATTCATATCATCAAAATATGCCAAAGGAACAAAGCCCACTCGAAAATAATCAATTTACATTAAAAATCCCGAAATTGGCCAAACCCGACCCCCGAACCCACGACTCGGATTCTGATAAGGACCGCAAAAATAGAATCCTTACGCTCTCAAGAGTTCATGCATACCAAATACCTCAAAATCGGACAATAAATGGTCCCTCAAATCAAAGTCTTGAATTTCAAGCCCTAATCCCCCAATTTTCTTCCTTCTTTCCCATAAATTGCATGCCTAATCAGTCAGGAATCATCACAGAATAGAGTATTGAGTTCAAAAACATTACCTCCAAGTGATACCCCTCAAATCCCACTTCAAATCCTCTCAAAAAGCTCTAAGTCCGAACATAAATGGTGAAGAAATGGCCAAGTTTCGCGAAGGCAACTATTTATACCCTCTGCCCATGGAAAACCGCATCTGCGGCCTTTTCCTTGCACCTGTAGACCCGCACCTGCGGTCCCAGGTGCACATCTGCTAATTCTCACTTAACAAACCACTTCCGCACCTACGCTCCACTTACCGCATCTGCGGACTCGCATGTACGGCCCAAACTTCTTCTACTGCGGTTCCTTCCCAGATCCCCCATTTCCACACCTGCCATGGCCAACCTGCACCTGCGGTGACCGCTCCTGCGGCCACCTATCCGCATCTGCGGAATCACAGAACAACAAACACCAACAAACTCTAATGCCAAAAATCACATCCATCAACCATTCGAACTCATCCCGAGGCCCTCAGGACCTCAACCAATGTCACCCCCAAGTCCTATATGATCACCCGAACTTAGTCGAACCCTCAGAAATCCCAAAACCACATCACAACGCCAAATAAATCCATAATTCAAGCCTAAGGATTTCTAAACTACCAAAATTTTCTAACGATTCCGAAACCACTCAAACTACGTCCAAATAACTTGAAATTTTGCACACACATCCCAAATGACAATACGAACCTATCCCAACTTCCGGAAATCCATTCTGACCCCGATAGCTAATTTTCCACTGCCGTTCAGAAATCGCCAAAAATCCAATTTCGCCAATTCAAGCCTAAATCAACTGCGGACCTTCGAATGACATTCCGAACACACTCCTAAGTCCCAAATCACCTAATGAAGTTATCCTAGACACAAAAACCACATTCCAAGCTCATTTTCTTATAAGTCAACTTTCAGTTGACTTTTCCAACTAAATCACCAACTTAATCCATAACCACTCCGAACCCGAACCAATCAAACCAACACGACATAAAAGAGTTTAACCATACAAAAATGAAGCAGAAATGGGGAAAATGGGACTAAACTCTCAGAACGACTGGTCGGGTCGTTACAATGTTATGATATTCTTTTCTTGCAGATATCTTCATGTCTTACCTTGAATTGTTACTATCATATTTATGGTTCTTATGTGACTTGTCGTCATTGTTCTTTCCTAATTCTCTATTGCAATCGTTGTTGTGTTGCATATGCCTTCTACTTGTTTAACTTGTAAAAATCATGCATACGTCCTTCTGTTATGGTTGCATCCATGTCATATTGCTTTTGTTGCACTTAAATACGAGTCTTCTTCCATGTTGGCCATTCATGCCTCTACTTGTTCTATTATAAATAACATGTACCCCTCCCCCTTCTTGTCACGACCCAAATTCCCAACCTTAGGGATCGTGATGGCGCCTAACACCACACTTTCTAGGCAAGCCAATGTTAGAGTTTGCTTAACTATTTCCTTTAACTAACCATTTAAACAGGATAAACAAATTTTCAAATTAATACTTAATCTAATGGCTTTAAATAATTAATTCACAATATAAGATAATAAACAATTAACTAAACCGAGCCACGAAATAATTCTATAGATAAATCAAAAAAAAAATACCCCAGAGTCTGGTGTCACAATTCACGAACTACTAAAGAATACTACAAATACTTGGTTGAAAGAAATAATGTAACTGTTCTAAATATAATAAAACAACATTTATTAAAATGGGAGAAGACTCTCGGGATCTGTGAATTCCATCAAATATACCCCGTGTCTTCGAATAAATGAATAGCCGCTCTAAATATCTCTACAGCTGGACGATACCTGGATCTGCACAAAAGAGTGCAGAGGGTAGTATCAGTACAACCGACCCAATGTACTGAGTAAGTGTCGAGCCTAACCTCGACGAAGTAGTGACGAGACTACGACAGGGCTTTAGCAATATAACCTGTGACAATAATATATAAAGCAAGAAGGAAATCAAAACAAATAATTAAGTACTGCAACAACAATAAAATAACTCAGCTGCCTTTCCTAAGCCTCATCTATAATCAATTCTCAAATATTTCAAAGTTTTCAATCTTTAACTTTAAATAAAAGTAGTGCCGAAAATATGAAGAATAGTAAAATAAACTTTTAAGGCTTTCAAATCTTTATTTTCTCTGAAATTCAGTAAAAATATAAATGTCCTCACTTATTGCTCCTTGTTGCGGCGTGCAACCCGCTCCCACCTGTCCACCCTTATTGCTCCTCCCTAAATATATAACCCTTATTACTCATGTTGTGGCGTGCAACCCGATCCCACCTGTTCACCCTTATCACTCCTTGTTGTGGCGTGCAACCCGCTCCCACCAGACATATCATATCAATTTATTCATAAATTTCACAATTTAGGCCAAGCCTTTCACAATATTTTTGTCTCAACAATTAAAAATAAGAAACTGTATTCTTCTCATAACTTCATCAATATTCTCTCAACCATGAAACCAACAGGAACATAACTATGCATATATATATATATATATCTCATAAAAACAATGCCAAACCGCTCAACCATTTTGTACCACGGGAACCAACTAAAACAACCAATACTCATTCCAAAAATAACCACAACAATATTCAACAACAAAATAACAAGGTCAAGTAGTGATAGAAGCAATAATGAACATAGAACAATTAAGACAAGAATCAATTAAGTTGGGGGCGGGAAAGGGATCATGTTTACAGGCAATTTGGTGGTGCATAGGTACTCGCCACCTCACCTATACACCACACGCATGAATTTCACATGGCAAACAAGTGGGGATTCATATTCCCTCAAGTCAAAGTTATACCAAATACTTACCTCAATTTTATAGGCCACTCACTGCGCAATTATAGCTTTTCCTTTAGAATCTTGCTCTAACTTGCTCGAATCTAATCATAATTAACTCAATATCATCAATTAATGCTAAAGGAACTAACTTTATTGAAAAACATAATTTTTCCTAAGTTTTCTCAAAAAAAGTGAAAACCCGACCCCGGGCCCGCTTGGTCTAAACTCGAGGTTCAGACCAAATCACGTTCACCCATTCACCCACGAACCCAAGTATACTATTAGTTTCGAAATCCGACCTTAATTCGATGTAAAAAATTCGATTTTTACAAAATTCCCTAATTCTACCCAAACCCTCAATTTTTACCATGAAAATTCTTAGTTTTTTCTTTAAAAGTGATAAAAGCCAATAAGGAATTGAAAGAACAAAGTTTAGAATTGATTACCTATGACTTGGGGATGATAATTCCTGAAGAAAATCGCTATTAGGGTTGTGAGGTTCGAAAATATGAACAAGAAGAAGTCTGCCCGATTTTAAAAAGGTATTTAAATAGCTGGGCAGGCCTTCTATGCGTTTGCATAGGGCCTACCGCGATCGCATAGACCACCGGGGAGCTGACCTTCGCACAGGGACGTATGCGTTCGCATAGGGTGCTGGGCTCTCTCTTCCCCCAGACCCAACTGCCTTGTGCGTTCGCGTAGGTGGAGGGGCGTTCGCATAGATTTGCCAAACGGAGCCTTCAATGGCTGCGTTCGCACAGTACAAAAAAAAAAGACCCCCTGAAGTTTACACTATGCGATCGCGAAACTAGCTATGCGATCGCGAACCTAGCTATGTGATGGCATAGGACATGAAACCTGGACACCAGAAACAGAACCTATAGTAGTCTTTCTAAGTGCAAAAAGATCCCGTGGCCTATCTGAAACTCACCCGAGCCCTCGGAGCTCTAAACAAAACATGCACGCAAGTCTAAAAAATCATACAAACTTGCTCGTGCAATCAAATCATGAATATAACATGTAAAACCATGAATTAAACCTCAATACTCATCATTTTCCTCAAGAACACTTAAAGTTCATAACTTCTCAACCGGATGTTTGAATCACGTCAAATAAACTCCGTTTTCAGCAAATTTTGTAGTTAACCTTTAAATACTATAACAAATCTGTACTGGGCTCCGAAACCAAAATACAGGCCCGATACCAATGGTTTCAAACATTAATTCTTTTCTTTATTTCATAAATATTTCAAGAAAACAATTTCATTCAAAAATTGATTTCTAAGGCTTAGGACGTCAGAATTAATTTTCGGGAATACACCCGAGTCCCATATTTTACTGCGGACCTCCCGGGATCGTCAAAACACAGATCCGGGTCCGTTTACTCAAAATGTTGACCAAAGTCAACTATAACCAAATTTAAATTCTAGAAATTACAATTTTCTCATACTTTCACATAAAATCTTTCCAGTTTCACACCCAAACTACGCACGCAAATCAAGGCATTTAAAATTTGTATTTTTATGGATATTAAGCATGGAACGGAGTCTAAATTTATAAAATGACCCCTTGGGTCATCACAATCTCCACCTCTTAAGCAAACGTTCGTCCTTGAATGGACATAGAAAATTACCTGAATTGGCAAACAAGTGTGGATATCTACTCTGCATGTCCGACTCGGACTCCCAAGTAGCCGCCTCAACGGGCTGGCCTCTCCACAGCACTCGAACTTAATGATAACTCTTAGATCTCAATTGACAAACCTGCCGGTCTAAAATAGCTACCGGCTCCTCCTCATAAGTCAAGTCTTTGTCCAATTGGACAGAGCTGAAATCTAACACGTGGGACGGGTCACCATGATATTTCCGGAGCATAGACACGTGGAATATCGGATGAATTGAGGATAACCCTGGAGGCAATGCAAGTCTATAAGATACCTTCCCCACTCTATCAAGAATCTCAAATTGCTCGATATACCTAGGGCTCAACTTACCCTTCTTCCCAAATCTCATAACACCCTTCATGGGCGACACACGAAGCAACACTCTCTCTCCAACCATGAATGCCACATCATGAACCTTACGATCGGCATAACTCTTTTTCCTAGATTGAGCTGTACGAAGTCTCACTTGAATAATCTTGACCTTACCTAAGGCCTCTTGAACTAAGTCTGTACCCAACAACTGAGCGTCTCCCGGCTCAAACCATCCAACTGGCGATCTGGACCGTCTACCATATAACGCCTCATAAGGAGCCATTTGAATGCTCGACTGATAACTATTATTATAAGCAAACTCCGCTAACGGAAAGAATTGATCCCACGAACCTCCAAAGTCAATAACACAAGCGTAGAGCATTCCTCCAATATCTGAATTGTACACTCGGATTGCCCATCAGTCTGAGGGTGAAATGTTGTACTCAAATCCACTAGGGTGCCCAACTCATGATAAACTTCCCTCCAAAAGTGCAAAGTAAATTGCGTACCCCGATCAGAAATGATAGATACAGGCACACCATGAAGGCGAACTATCTCCCGAATATATAACTCAGCCAACCGCTCTGAAGTATAAGTACTTGCTAGAAGAATCAAATCTGTTGATTTAGTCAGCCTATCTACAATAACCCAAGCTGCGTCAAATTTCATCTGAGTCCGTGGGAGCCCAATAATGAAGTCCATAGTTATACGCTCCCCTTCCACTCAGGAATCTCTATCTACTGAAGCAAACCACTAGGTCTTTGATGCTCATACTTTACCTGCTGACAATTTAAGCAACGAGCCACATACGCAACAATGTCCTTCTTCATTATTCTCCACCAATAATGCTACCTCAAGTCTTGGTACATTTTGGTTGCACCTGGATGAATCGAATACTTAGAACTGTGAGCCTCCTCAAGGATCAACTCATGAAGGCCATCAACATTAGGCACACATAAACGACCCTGCATCCTCAACACACCATCATCTCCAACTGTAACTTGCTTGGCATCACCCTGCCGAACTGTGTCCCTAAGGACCGCCAAATGTGGGTCATCATCCTTCCGCTCCCGGATACAGTCAATTAGAGAAGACCGAGCGACCGTATAAGCTAGAACACTGCTGGGCGAAATATCCAACCTCACCAACTGATTAGCCAACGTCTGAATGTATGAAGCCAATGATCTCTCACCAACTGGAATATACGTAAGGCTGCCCATACTCACTGCCTTTCTACTCAATGCATCGGCCACCACATTGGCCTTTCCTGGGTGATATAATATGGTGACATCATAATCTTTTAGTAACTCTAACCATCTCTGCTGCCTCAAATTTAGATATTTCTTCTTGAATAAGTACTGGAGACTACAATGGTCGGTAAAAACCCCACACGGCACGCCATAAAGATAGTGCCTCCAAATATGCAATGCATGAACAATGGATGCCAACTCCAAGTCATGAACGGGATAATTCTTCTCATGGACCTTCAGTTGTCGAGACGCATACACAATCACCCTTCCATCCTGCATCAACACTTCTCCAAGGCCAACTCGATACGCACCACAATACACCATGAAAGAAGACGCATCTGATTGTAACACCAACATCGGTGCTGAAGTCATAGTTGTCTTAAGCTTCTGAAATCTCGCCTCGAACTCATCTGACCATTTAAATGGGGCACCTTTCTGAGTCAATTTAGTCATTGGGGCTGCTATAGATGAAAACCCCTCCACAAAACGACGGTAGTAACCCGCCGAACCTAAGAAACTCATAATCTCCGTGGCTGTACTGGGTCTAGGCCAGTCTCTGACTACCTCTATCTTCTTTGGATCAATCTGAATACACTCAGCTGATACAATATGACCCAAAAAGGCTACTGAATCTAACCAGAACTCACATTTAGAAAACTTGGCATACAACTGATTATCTCTCAAAGCCTGGAGTGCTATACGGAGATGCTGCTCATGCTCTTCCCGACTGCGGGAGTATATAAGAATGTCATCAATGAACACCATCACAAAAGAGTCCAGATGGGGCTTGAAAACCCGATTCATTAAGTCCATAAAGGCTGCTGGAGCATAAGTCAGCCCAAAAGACATAACCAAAAATTCATAATGCCCATACCTCGTCCGAAAGGCTGTCTTAGGAATATTGGACGCCCTAATCTTTAGCTGATGATAGCCTGACCTCAAGTCAATTTTCGAAAATACTCTAGCACCTTGAAGCGGATCAAATAGGTCATCAATTCTCGGTAACGGATATTTATTCTTGATAGTAAGTTTATTCAGCTGCCGGTAATCTATACACATTCTCATCGACCCAGCTTTCTTCTTTACAAACAAAACCGGTGCAACCCAAGGGGAGACACCGGGTCTTATGTAACCCTTATCTAGAAAGTCTTGCAACTGTTCTTTTATTTCTTTCAATTCTGGTGGGGCCATCCGATATGGAGTAATGGAAATGGGCTGAGTGCCCGGAGCCACATCAATACAGAAATCAATATCTCTATCGGGTCGCATACCCGGCAAGTCTGGAGGGAATACCTCAGGAAACTCACGCACGATAGGAGCTGACTCTATAGAAGAAACCTCGGTATCAGAATCAAGAATATGTGCCAAATAAGCCAAACACCCTTTCTCCACCATGCAACGAGCCTTAGCATATAAAATTACCCGGATGGGAGAATGAACAGGGGTCCCTTTCCATTCTAATAGAGGCAACCCCGGCAATGCTAAAGTAACTGTCTTGGCATGACAGTCTAAGATGGAATAATCGGGGACAACCAATCCATGCCCAATATAACATCAAAATCAACCATGTCTATAAGTAAAAGATCCACACTAGTTTCAAGACTTTCTATGACTACCACGCACGAATGGTATACTCGATCTACCATGGTAGCATCCCCCACCACTGTAGACACATAAACATGAACACTCAAGGGATTACGGGGAACATTCAAATACGAGGCAAAATAGGATGAAACACACGAGTAAGTAGACCCCAGATCAAACAAAACTGAAGCAGCTCTACCACAAATTGAGATGATACTTGTAATAACAACGTCGGAGGACTCTGCCTCAGACCTGGCTAGAAATGCATATAGTCGGGGATGGTCCCTACCACCCTGAACTACATCTCCAGGAGGACCCCTGACAAGTGCTCCTCCACCTCTAACAGGCTGGCCACCACCTCTAGCGGGTTGACCTTCAACTCTAGCGTGCTGACCTCCACCTCTAACATTCTGACCTCTATCTCTAACTACCTGACCCCTAACCCTGACTATCTGGGCAGGTGGTGTTGTAGCTAGTGCCGAAACTATGGCACAAGAATTCTAGTACTGAGGCTGGTTACCCAAGAATTTCAGACAAGATCTCCGAATGTGCCCATACTCACCACACTCATAACAACCATCCTGATACTGAGGCTGACCCTGACGAACCGGCTCACCACGATAATAACTATGAAGATGAGGTGCTCTGATTAGGATAAGGCAAGTAAGAGCCACGACCTCCTAAAGAAACATAGGACGTATGAAGTGCTGAATTAAATGCCTGGAAGAATGGCCTCTACCCTGAGTATCTCGACCCCCAGACAAGGCACTGTTGAATCTACCGAAACGGTGAGGTCTCTTGTCTGACCCCTGACCTCCCATTCCAAGAACTGAATCAACCCTCCTAGCTATATTAGCTGCATCCTGAAGAGAAATCTTGGTCCCTGTCTCCTTGTCCATCTGCAACCTGATAGGCTGAGCAAGGCCATCAACAAATCGTCTGACCCTCTCCCTCTCTATGGGCAGTAAAAGAATGGCATGTCTAGCCAAATCCACGAAATGAGTCCTATACAAGGTCACTATCATACTGCCATGCAGAAGTTGCTCAAACTGACGACGCTTATCCTCACAAGTAGTAATAGGTAAGAACTTCTCCAAAAAGAGATGAGAGAACTGGTCCCAAGTCAGAGCAGGTGATCCAACTGGTCTAGTCAACAGAAAGTCCCTTATTGCTCCTTGTTGCGGCGTGTAACCCGCTCCCACCTGTCCAACCTTATTTCTCCTCCCTAAATACATCACCGTTATTACTGTTGTTGCGGCGTGCAACCCGATGCCACATGTTCACCCTTATCACTCCTTGTTGCGGCGTGCAACCCGCTCCCTCCAGACATCTCATATCAATTTATTCATAAATTTCACAATTTAGGCCAAGCCTTTCACAATATTTTTGTCTCAATAATTATAAATAAGAAACTGTATTTTTCTCATAACTTCATCAATATCCTCTCAACCATGAAACCAACAGGAACATAACTATGCATATATATATCTCGTAAAAACAATGCCAAATCTCTCAACCGTTTTGTACCACAAGGGAACTAGCTAAAACAACCAATACTCATTCCAAAAATAACCCAACAATATTTAAAAACAAAATAACAAGGCCAAGTAGTCATAGAAGTAATAATGAACATAGAACAATTAAGACAAGAATCAATTAAGTTGGGGATGGGAAAGAGATCATGTTTAACAGGCAATTTGGTGGTGCATAGATACTCGTCACCTCACCTATACACCACACACATGAATTTCACATAGTAAAAAAGTGGGGATTCCTATTCCCTCAATTCAAAGTTAAACCAAACACTTACTTCAATTTCGTAGGCCACTCACTACTCAATTATAGCTTTTCCTTTAGAATCTTGCTCTAACTTGCTCGAATCTAATCATAATTAAATAAATATCATCAATTAATGCTAAAAGGAACTAAATTTTATTGAAAAACATAACTTTTCCTAAGTTTTCTAAAAAAAAGTGAAAACCTGACCCGGGCCCGCTTGGTCTAAACTCGGGGTTCGGACCAAGTTACGTTCACCCATTCACGCATGAACCCAAATATACTATTAGTTTCGAAATCCGACCTTAATTCGATGTAAAAAAATTGATTTTTACAAAATTCCCTAATTCTACCCAAACCCTCAATTTTTACCATGAAAATTCTTAGTTTTTACTTTAAAAGTGATGAAAGACAGTAAGGAATTGAAAGAACAAAGTTTAGACTTGATTAACTATAACTTGGGGATGATAATTGTTGAAGAAAATTTCTATTAGGGCTGTGAGGTTAGAAAATATGAAGAAGAAGAAGTCTGCTCGATTTTAAAAAGGTATTTAAATAGCTGGACAGGCCTTCAATGCATTCGCATAGGGCCTGCCGCGATCGCGTAGACCACCGGGGAGCTGACCTTCACGTTCGCACAGGGACGTATGCGTTTGCATAGGGTGCTAGGCTCCCTCCTCCCCCAGGCCAAATTGCCTTATGCGTTTGCGTAGATGGAGGGGCGTTCACATAGCTTTGCCAAACGGAGCCTTCGCGATCGCAGCCTCATAGCCGCGTTCACACAGTACAAAAAAAAGACCCCCTGAAGTTTACACTATGCGATCGCGAACCTACCTATGCGATCGCATAGTACATGAAACTTGGGCACCAGAAACAGAACCTACAACAGTCTTTTTAAGTGCAAAAATATCCCGTGGCCTATCTGAAACTCACCCGAGCCCTCGGGGCTCTAAACAAAACATGCACGCAAAGCTAAAAACATCTTAGGGACTTGCTCGTGCGATCAAATCATGAATATGACATGTAAAACTATGAATTAAACCTCAAAACTCATCATTTTCCTCAAGAACACTTAAAGTTCATAACTTCTCAACCGGATGTCCGAATCACGTCAAATAAACTCCATTTTTCACCAAATTTCATAGTTAACCTTTAAATACTGTAAAAAATCTGTACCAGGCTAAGGAACCAAAATATGTGCCCGATACCAATAGTTTCAAACATTAATTATTTTCTTTATTTCATAAATATTTCAGGAAAACAATTTCTTTCCAAAATTGATTTCTAACGCTTGGGACCTCGGAAATCATTTTCCGGCATACCTCGAGTCCCATATTTTACTGCGGACCTCCCAGATTGTCGGAACATAGATCTGGTTCCATTTACTCAAAATGTTGACCAAAGTCAACTATAATCAAATTTAAATTCTAGAAATCACTATTTTCTCATATTTTCACATAAAAGCTTTCCGGTTTCACGTCCGGACTACACACGCAAATCAAAAAATTTAAAATTTGTCTTTTTATTGCTATTAATCATGGAACAGAGTCTAAATTTATAAAATGACCCCTTGGGTCATCACACTTCTTTTATTTGTTATATCCATCTCCATGCCTCCATCATGCTAGTTAGTTGAAGTTATAACCTTTTTCCAAATTGTTATTACCTCTATGCTCTCTGCTTAGTCTCTTATTGATGTTCTTTTGCACATTCTCGTTCATTATTACTGCTTGCGTATTTCCTTCCTTGTCATTTCTATTATCAGTATCTCTATCATTTGGTCGGTATTATTTTACGCATATAAGGTGAGGATGAGATAAGTGCACGAAGGGTATTGACATGCCGTTAGATTTGATGTCTTGAGTAATTCTCTCAAACTATGAAAGTTTGGAGGTGATTTATTGTGGTTCATGGGTATTCGTTCCAAGGAAAGGGTTGGATGAGATGCTGGAAACTATGGAATTGTGATTCTTTCTGGTACTCTGTTATTGCTCTGTATAGTCATATCGTGTACTCTATTCTATTATACTGTGATATAGTTCTATTGCTAGTTTACATTACAGTGCTATCAATAAGCATCTTTTAAATAAAAAGCCTCGTCACTACTTCGACGAAGTTAGACAAGATACTTACCAATACATAGGGTCGGTTATACTGATACTGCACTTCTGCAAACACCGTGCAGACTATTGGAGCTGAGCTAATGGAGAAGTCGGGAGATGACCCTGAAGATGTTCATGTATTCTGAATAAAAGTTGCCACTTGTCTTTGGTAGTTTTAGACAATATTAATTTGTTCATGTAGTATTCAACAGATCGTGTAATTATTTGTATTAGCTTTCTAAATTTTAAATCCTAGAACTTCATGATTCGTACTACCAGTTCTTGGGTACATTTATAAGGGTTCAGTCAATA
This sequence comes from Nicotiana knightiana, assembly GCA_005239525.1. NCBI lineage: Eukaryota > Viridiplantae > Streptophyta > Magnoliopsida > Solanales > Solanaceae > Nicotiana > Nicotiana knightiana. The sequence continues at coordinate 48,159 of ML378271.1, forward strand.
TTATTTTAGTTTCTTTTATATTCTTTTTGCTTGTATCTATTGTTAGTTGGCTTACCTAGCGGGTCGAGTTAAGTTCCATCATGACTTGTGATTTTGGGTCGTGACAAGTTGGTATCAGAGCACTAGGTTTGTAGGTTCTACGAGTCATGAGAAAGTGTCTAGTAGAGTCTTTTGGATCGGTATGATGACGTTTATACCTATCTTCGGGAGGCTACATGGCATTTAGGAAAAAATCCCTTTCTTCTTTCCTCATCGTGCAGCCTTGTATTAGCTTGAAATCTATGACTTTGACTCTTCTCGATCGCTCATATGTGATGGGGTGCTCTCAGTATTTGCTATGTGCCGACGATCGGTGATGCTGCTAATGGAATACGACGGGCTATAGATGCTTGATTATCATCGGGACCTGTTGTCTAGCCTCAAAAGCGGATACAATGTTAAATCTTCTAATCGTTGAGTTGTGGTATGAGGCAGGTTCATATGTTTGGTTGGTAAGCACATATTTGGGAAGGTTGGCTGGTGACCAGGCTGTTGTGACTAAGGTGGCTCACGACAAGGTGTCGATTGAGTATAACTAGTGGCCCATCTCCTGCCTGATGAATTTGGATCGGGTGTCTCGTATGAGGTTTCCATTCGGTGGAGTGCATATGTCATCATTTCAGAGCATTTGAGGAAGTTGTTGACTATTGCAAAGATGGGTAAGCATTTGGCAGAGTCTTCGAGGTGTTCTGTGATATGTATTGAATGAATTTGTGAAGTATTAAGCTAAATAGTCGTATGAAATTGGGGCATGCTGTGAAGATATGGTACCTTGGGTTGCTGATGGGGTTTTCTATGGATTCGAGCTAAGTGGTGGAGTCTTCTAATGACGATCAAATTGTAGGGTCATGGGCTGTATCAATTTTCGGCTCGAGAGATTTCTGGGTTATTTCTTTGAATGGGCATATACTGGTGTAGCATGAGTTACTTGACGTGTATTAGCTGTGTATTGAAGATCAGAGTAAGAGGAATGGTTATCGAGAAGGTTCTGGCAAGTTCCAAGTCATATGTAGCCTTTAGGGACTTTTGGATTTGTCTACAGGTGCCTTGAAAAAATTGGTAGTGAATGGTAATTGGATCTTCGGTATTTCCTTGTCAAGAAAGGTCTACTTGTCAATGTTGGAGTGATGCAAGAAATGGCTTCGGGTTCCCAGGAAGTTCCCTCAAGGCGGTCATATCGGATTGAGTTACTTTAAGGTTGGCAGTCTTCGTAACTCGGTTGAGTTAGAGGCAATTGGTTCTAATTACTTGATGAAGTGTCACGGAGTTCCGAAGAATTTACCATGGTTATGACCATGGTCGGAGTGGATGTTCTATACTGGTATCAAATCTATATTATGTGTGGTGGTGTTCTCCCGGATTGAGTTAAATGAAAGATTCTCGGTTGATGAGGTGTTCGATTTGCTTACGGTTCAGAGTTGGCTATGAGATTTGCGTAGTGTTGCGAGCTAACATGTTAGAGGCGAGGCTCCATGCGGGGTTGAAAAGTTGCATGTACGAGGTTGTAGTTAGTTTTGAAGGAGAGGATATGAGTTCTTGATGGTGCGAACGATTTCCGGTGTTTAAGGTTTTGCCGGCACTATGTGTTTTCACCAGAGCGCCTGTTGGCAGATGCATTGTGTTACGACTTATGGGTGTTTCCCCGTGAGATGATGGAGTATGAATTACGGGTCAGCTATTGGAGTAGCAGTGTTGAGATTGGGTATGAAAATTCTGGCATTCGTGAGGCTCAGAGACTGAATGTTCTTGTTTGCAGACTATTCCTTGATTGGGAGTTGTGAAGAATAGAGTATTGGATGATTTGGAAGGTTTATTACATGTTTGAGGACGATCGAAATTTGGTTGGGGGTTATTTTAAGCCTGATGAGAATGTGTATTTTGTATCAGATTGGATTTGCTTGCTCTTGCGCGGTTGTTGCCACATGTATATCATCGGGCATAATGGATGTTAGACACGCCCTGGTTTATGCTATATGTTTCTCTATTATAATACGATGGGTTTTTGAGGTTTACATGATTATTCCCACACATATTGTGATTCAGTTAGGCCTCGTAGCACTATGGGCGAGGTGGACTTTGTGATGTTGCTTAGCTTATTGCACCATAGTTGTGCTTGCCTTTCCTAGTATTTTTTGTTCCTAATGATTCCCCCACCGTTATATTTTATGCACTCTTTTGTGCTTGATGTTGATGCAGATGTGATCAGTGAGCCCGAGTATTATGGCTCGATGGGTACCCTATGTGGATTGATATGATGGGATCGAGTTGCACGCCTCAGTGGTACAGTGATGAAATGTGACTCCTTACTCTTATTTCATGTATTTTGTTTTCAACTTGTTGAAAATAGTTCATAGTGAAATGTTAAAATTTTCCTGCCTTCTTAACTTGCTTGCAGTTCTCTTATTTAGCTTTCTTACTATTACCTGTCATGTCTGAGTTATTACTTGTTAGTGTACGAAACCGGATTATGTGGGGATCCATATGATTATTGTTGATACTTGTCGGGGTGGCTGCTTGTATTGGCTGAGATCAGGTTTCTAGACCTGAGATTTTGCGCTATGGCATTTGGATGAAGAAGGTTTGGAAGAATAACGCTATATTTTGTTGAGGATTTGGGCAATGGCCCTGGTCAGGCGAGTGAGTTTCTTGGTTTATTCACCATAGGAGTGGTTAAGAGGTTATGCGTGTTTCTTTCATCATCGATGAGGTATGAATGTTTTTGAATGAGGTTCTAATCAATATGAGGTTTACAATCGGCACCGGATTTGTTTTTGGGCAGTAATGGTGGTCAACAGTTCCTAATGTGAGTATTGAAGTGATGGGGTACGTCGTGTGATTACATCTTGGGTTATGGTCATGATTTGATATAGCTGGTTCAAACTTGTACAGTGTGTAGATGTTGGAATCGGGTCTTGTAATGAATTCTGGATGATAAAAATGGGATTCTAAGGTTTAAGGACTAAGGTTGAAACAAGGATCTCTAATGGTGTTGTGTCGTCGGGATTATGTAGAATATGGTGTCGTGGGATCACCCACGGATGTATGTTGGAAGTGTGCATTCAGTAATTTGGGGACATCGAGGCAATTCTTGGCACGTTCAAGGACGAACGTTTGTTTTAAGAGAGGGAGAACGTAACGACCCGACCTATCATTTTGCGAATTTAAGATCCGTTTGGTGGCACAAGTCCTTGAACAGCTTCACATTATGAATATCGACCTGCCTGCATGGTTCGATTCAATTACCGGATGATTCAGAGTCAAATTGGAAGAATGTTTCTAGTTTTGGAAGCTTAAGAGGTGAGAATTTGACCGAAATTTGACTTTTTGTGTTAACGGATCCTGAATGAGTTTTGGATGATGTCAACAGCTTCGTACAGTGAATTTGGACTTAGACGTGCGTCTGGATTTGGATTTTGAGGTCTGTAGGGTAATTTCAGGAATTTCGGCGAAAGTTGAAGTTGGAAAGTGGAAAGGTTTGACCAATGATTGACTTTTGTGTTATCTGGGTCGGAACGCGATTCTGAGAGTTGGAACAGCTCCGTCATGTCATTTGGGTCTTGCCTGCAAATTTGACGTCATTCCGGGTTGGTTTGATTGGTTTCTGCACGAGTTTTAGAAATTGGAAGATTTGGAAATTTATAAGTTCGATTCTTGGTGTGATTCGTCGTTTCAGAGTTGTTTGATGTGATTTGAGACTCCGAGCGAGTCCGTTTAGGTTATAGAACTGGTGTGTGTGTTTAGATGGGGTCTCGGGTGTGTTTCAGATGGGCTAAAGACCATTTCCTTCTAGTTTTGGACTACTGATATCTGTTATCTGATTTTCTCCTTCGCATTCGCGTCTGCTCTTCCGCGTTCGCGATGGGTAATCTTGGAGGAGGGAATATTTGTTGATCGCGTTCGCATGAACACGCTCGGGATCAGGAAAGTGAGCATTCTCCTCCTTTGCGTTCGCGTACGTTCTTCCGCATTCACGTAGTGCAAACCAGGCCCTAGGCACTGGTTACCATTCCTTCTACGCGTTTGCCTTCTTTTGTCCGCGAACGCGTACTTATGCTTTTCCCTCTTTCGCGTTCACATGCCTTTCCTCGCATTCGCATAGGCCAGTGGCGAGCCATCAGGTTTTTCCTTCTCCATGTTCGCGAGCTTGTTGTCGCGTTCGCGATGACCAAACTGAACAGTTTTCATTTTTCTTCTTCGCAAACGTGACCATATTTCCCCGTTCGCAATGCATAAACACCTGGGCAGGCAGAATAAATCTCAAATCGAGGGTTATTCTATTTTTATCACATTTTGACTTGTAGAGCTCGATTTTGAGTGATTCTTTGCGGGGTTTTCAAGAAAATCAATGGGGTAAGTATTCTTCACCTAGAATTTATTATATTCCTTGATTTTATCCTTATTTTTGTCATTTAAATTGTTTTTAGTGTTGGGGAAAATGGTAGTTTTTGAAGAAAGTTTTCAAAATGTAAATTGATGATTTGAAGGGAGAATTGGTTTCAGAACATGATAATTTTTGTATGGTTGAACTCGAATCAGATTGGGTGTTCGGGTTTTGTAAAATTTATCAAATTCTGAAGTGTGGGCCCGAGAAGTTGACTTTTTAGAAATTGAATAAAAATCATAGCTTTATTAATTGAAATTGTTTCCTCTTGCATTGTGTGATGTATTCAATTCGTCTTGGGCTAGATTGAGATGAGCGGAGATGAATTTGTAAAGGAAAGGTGAAAATTGAGTGTAGATTTAGCCGAATTGCGGTAAGTGTTTTGCCTAACTTTGTTGAGGGAAATTTTCCTCTTATTTTTCATTGTTTGATACTTGCAGGTGTGATATATATGTGAGGTGACGAGCGTATATGCATGTGCTAGGGTTAATCATGCTCGGGGATAGATCATGTTATAATTGTGTCTTGTAGAATTTCATAACCTTCTTGTTCCATGCCTCACTTGAACTTTAGATATTAAGAACGTAGTGTTAAATATTAGAATCGATACTTAGCCTAATATAGCTTAATCAATTTGATGGGAAATTGTTAGAATACATTGATGTATCCAATTCCATCATCTCTATGCATAATCATTAATACGTTGTTGTGGCTGATACTTTGAGACTCTAGATTCCTTACTTATGTTGTTGATATATTGTGGGATTTGTGGAAGTACTTGAATTATATGGCCCTTGAGGGTTTTATTGAATCATTGTTAGTTATAAATGTCGTGATTGAGAATTTGTTGGAATATCTGTTTTAACACTCTAATCAATGTTGTTTATACTTCTTGCCTTGTCATTTTATTGAATTTCATATGCTTGGTGAGGAAGAGTGTAAAACACGATGGGTGGTGTCGTGCCATTGTTTATATTCATTATCATGTGAGGAAGAGTGTAAAGCACGGAGGGTGATGTCGTGCCATTGTTTATATTCATTATCATGTGAGGAAGAGTGTAAAGCACGAAGGGTGATGCCGTGCCATTGTTTATTATCGTTATCATGTAAGGAAGAGTGTAAATCACGAAGGATGATGTTGTGCCATTTTTTATATTCATTATCATGTGAGGAAGAGTGTAAAGCACGGAGGGTGATGTCGTGCCATTGTTTATATTCATTATCATGTGAGGAAGAGTGTAAAGCACGAAGGGTGATGTCGTGCCATTGCATTTATACTTTTATACTTTTGTATCATTGCGAGTTCATGGCACGATGGGTGTTTCCGTGCAAGTGAGGACGAGGGACATGCATTATGTTATGATATTCTTTTCTTGTAGATATCTTCATGTCTTACCTTGAATTGTTACTGTCGTATTTATGGTTCTTATGTGACTTGTCATCACTGTTCTGTCCTTATTCTCTATCTCAATTGTTGTTGTGTTGCCTATTCCTTCTACTTGTTTAACTTGTAAACATCATGCCTACTTCCTGTTGTTTTGATTGCATCCATGTCATATCGATGTTGTTGCACTTAGGTACGGGTCTTCTTCCATGTTGGCCATTCATGCCTCTACTTGTTGCATTATAAAGAACATGTACCCATCCCCCTTCTCTTATTTGTTATATGCATCTTCATGCCTCCATCATGCTAGTTAGTTGAAGTTAAAACTTTTTTCCTAATTGTTGTCATTACCTCTATGCTCTCCGCTTAGTCTCTTATTGATGTTCTTTTGTACATTCTCGTTCATTATTACCGCTTGCGTATTTCCTTCCTTGTCATTTCTATTATCGGTATTTCTATCATTTGGTCGGTACTGTTTTACGCATATAAGGTGAGGATGAGATAAATGCACAAAGGGTGTTGTCGTGCCGTTAGATTTGATGTCTTGAGTACTTCTCTCACACTATGAAAGTTTTGAGGTGATTTGTTGTGGTTCATGGATATTCGTTCTAAGGAAAGGGTTGGACGAGATGCTGAAAACTATGGAATTGTGATTCTTTCTGGTACTCTGTTATTGCTCTATACAGTTGTATTGTGTACTCTATTTTATTATACTGTGGTATAGTTCTATTGCTAGTTTACATTACAGTGCTATCAATAAGCATCTTTTAAATAAAAAGCCTCGTCACAACTTCGACGAGGTTAGACAAGATACTTACCAGTACATGGGGTCGGTTGTACTGATACTGCACTTCTGCACACTCCAAACAGACTATTGGAGCGGAGCTGATAGAGTAGTCGGGAGATGACCCTGAAGATGTTCGTGTATTCTGGATAGAATCTTCCACTTGTCCTTGGTAGTTTTAAACATTATTAATCTGTTCATGTAGTTTTCAATAGATCGTGTGATTATTTGTATTAGCTTTGTAAATTTTAAATCCTAGAAGCTCATGATTCGTACTACCAGTTCTTGGGTAAATTTGTAAAGGTTCAACCAATCCTATTTTATTTTCTTATATATTCTTTTGTCTTGTATCTATTGTTAGTTGGCTTACCTAGCAGGTCGAGTTAGGTGCCATCATGACCTATGATTTTGGGCCGTGACAGGTGACGCCCGCCATTTAAGAAAAACATACACACAAACCCACATTAGAGCCGCTTCAGAGCACTTAGCGACTAGATAATCAATGATACAAATCTACGTACATCTCTCTTGAACTGTTTTATCTTCGCCCTTCATAGAAAAATTAAAAAGACAACCAATAAGATATATAAATGGATAACAAATTAGTGTTCGGATAACAACGGTTATCATGTCGTGAACTTACCCAGATAGGTATTAGATATGGTGACAACTCGTCAAAGAAAGGCAAGAAACCAGCCTTGAATATTTCGATCAATGTACTCACTACGATGCCAACCTAACAAAAACGCTTCAAGTTATTTGAGAGTAACAGTAGAACAAAAGTGAAAGGCTTGCATAAAGAGTATAACAGTGTCACTTATATCGGGACTTCATTTTTAAAAAGGAACATACCTGCACAAAAATTTCAGTTTCAAGCTCTTTTTCCTCCCCCAGTAATTCATCTTCCTCAGCATCAAAGTCTTCTGATTTTGCTCTCTCTTTGAGTTTTCTTTTTCTACTTGAATTCTCTGTAATGCCATGCTTTACCTCATCCCACTATTCTACGGAGCTGACCTTCAATGAGAAGTGGTGGACTAATCTGAAAGAAGAAACAGAACCACAACTGAAAATCCTATTTTTCTGTTCTAACTCAATTTCTTCCACTATTTGCTATTTCTTGCCTTGAAACTAGGTAGGTGTTGGACATAAGAATTGTAAATTCGAAAAAATGGTGAAAAAGTTTTTCAAGTGAAATGGTATTTGAAATTTAGAGTTGTGTCTGGACATAAATTTCAATTTGGGTTGTTTTTGAAGTTTTGTGAGTGATTTGAGTGAAAATTTTGAGAAACAACTTTTTGCAGTTTTTCAAATTTTTTCAAATTTTTAAAATACATTTTCAAGTGAAAATTAGAAATTTTATGAACAAACATTAATTTCGAATAAAAATGAAATATTTTTGGAAAAATCAAACTTTACGTCTGAACGGACACTAGAAGTTGAATATCAAACAACTGTCTTAGACATGACCAAACCTGCATGAAATTATTCTATTTAGCCAACATGAATGCACATATTTCTATCATAGGCTCCTGCGTGAGATAACAAATCAAGTATCACTTTCTCTTTTATCCAAATAGATCGAACTTAAACACTTTTCCCGACACACACAAAAAAAAGAGAAAGAAGAAGAAACAACATAAGTTCTAATGTAAAGAACAACCTCATGCAAAGCTTCCACTTTGAGCAATCCCGTTCTCAACAGCCAGTTTAGCAGAATGCAACAGGAGATACATGGCTTAAACAACAAAAAGTGGAAAATTGCATCAGCAACTGAAAATTAGAAACCGTATGAAATCACGAGACTTCTCACATCCAACAGCATATTTCCTGACATTATTGTGGGGATAGTGTAACGACCCGACCGGTCGTTTTGAGCTCTAGCGCGTCGTTCAGCAGCTTGAAGTCGTGAGCAGCTCCATTTCAGGTATTATGACTTGTAGGTGTGGTCAGAATTAAATTTCGGAAAGTTTAGAGTTGATTTGGAAAGAAAATTCTCACTTCAGAAGCCTTAAGTTGGAATAATCAACTAAGATTTGGAAATTTGAGTAAACAACCTCTGAATCAGGATTTGAAGGTTCCTGCAGGTTCGTATGATAATTTCGGACTTGGGCGTATGTCCGGATCGAGTTTTGGATAACCCGGGAACGTTTCGATGCATATTGTGGAAGTCAGCATTTTGAAGAAATTTTCTAAGTTTGGCTTGAAGTGCATTTCAGTGATGTTGATGTCCGTTTGGGATTCCGAGTCTGGGAATATCTTTGTATGGTGATTCTGGAGTTGGCAACGCGATTAGAAGTGAATTTGGATGTCCGGAGGTCATTTTGAAGTCATTTGGCTAAAGATAGAAATTTGAAGGGTTTTGAAGAATCCGACCGGAAGTGGAAATTTTGATATCGGGGTCGGAATGCAATTTTGGAAGTTGGAGCAGGTTTGCACTGTCAAATATGACTTGTGTGCAAAATTTGAGGTCAATCGGACGTGATTTGGTAGGTTTCGGCATCGGATGTAGAAGTTGGCAATTTCTAAGTTCATAAAGTCGGGATTTGAGTGCGATTCATGGTTTCAATGTTGTTTGATGTGATTTGAAGCCTCGAGCATGTCTGCATTATGTTTTATAACAGGTTGGTATAATTGGACGGGGTCCCGGGGGCCTCGGGTGGATTCCGGGTGGTTAACGGATCAAGTTTGGGAGTTTGAAGAAGGTTGAGGTTGCTAACATCTGGTGTACCGCACCTGCGAGGATTTGGCCGCAGGTGTGGAGCCTCAGGTGTGGAGCCGCATGTGCGGCTAAGGGTGCCGCAGGTGCAAAATTAGGTTGGAGCCAAGGAGGCCGCAGGTGCGGGAGATTTTGGCGCACCTGCGGAAGCGCATGCGCGACAAGGGGACCGCAGGTGCGGAAAAAGGCCTAGGCAGATTGTTTATAAGCAAAAATTTGGACATTTCTCCATCTATTTTCATATGCTATGGACCTTGGGAGGCTTCAAAGAGAGGATTTCTTCATGCATTGTCAAGGAAAGTAATTTTTTCACGGCTTTTAATTAAATACAAAATTATTACATAGATTTGGTATGGAAAATTGAGGAAAATTTGGGAATGTTGAAGGAAACCTAGAAATTTGGTAAATTAGAATTTAGCCACGAATTGAGCATGAATATTTGAGTAAATTGTATAATTGAACTAGTAAAGCTATGGGTAGAATGTATCTTCGAGAAATTTCGGATTTCAAGGCCCGAGGGCATTTTTGTCATTTCATTGAGCGGAGTTGGGAAATTATATAATTTGGAATTGTTGCGAATATTAGAGTATATTTTCATTGGTTTGTCGTTGTTTGGATAGTTTCGGAGCGTTGTGCAACGATTTGAATCGTCAAAAGGGCTTGGAGGCCGGTAATGGAATTTCGGAGCGAGGTAAGTCTCCTTTCTAACTTCGTGACGGGGAATTCCCCCTAGGTGAATAATTACGTATGTGTTACTATCTGCGAGGGCTACATACGCACGAGGTGACGGGAGTCCGTGCGTAGCTACTATTATGCCATGTCCGGGTAGCCTAGGACCCACTAGCATGCCTTACTTGTTGAATCTGTGATCCTGTCTGTAATATTAGACTGCTAATATAATCGAAATATTAATCGAATGACTAAGGAAGATTAGAGTTTATTTTCTTAATCATCTAAAAAAAGAATTGATTTTCCTTCACGGGCAATTGTATTTCCGGATAAGGTTGTATTATTAAACATTATATAAACTTGGCAAGTGAATTTCGAAAAAGGATTTAAGTACTATTTTGTGGTTTTTAAAAAGAGAAATCGGTCATTTACTTGCGTATTTGTGTTCCCGACGTATTCGGGGTGGATTGTTGATCGTGCATGTCTGCATGTGACCGCTTCGCAATTTACATTCCGCGAGCAGAGTGTTATTTTCCCCATTCTTATGGGAGCGGGCCGTACGCCACAGCAGATTTAAAATGCACTTTTGGTACGGGCCGTTCGATCCTCGGCAGTGCATAGACATGATTATTATGTTGAGAGGTGCACTTATAGGATGGGCCGTTCGATCCTCAGCAGTGCACAAAGATGATTATTATATTGAGAGATGCACTTTTGGTACGGGCCATTCGATCCTCGACAGTGCATAGAAATGAGTATTTTATTGAGAGGTGCACTTTTGGTTCGGGCCGTTCGACCCTCGGCAGTGCACAGAGATGATTATTGTGATGGCTCAGGCCGGTTGTCCTTATCCCGTATGCGCATGCTAAATTGTTAAAAAAAAAAATTCATGATTTTTGAAGTGATAAGATATTTGGGGGAAAATAAAGAAGAAATTGTGGATTTATGATATTTGGGGGAAAACAATGAGGAAATTGTTTATTTAAGATATTTTGGACAATAATGAGAAAGTGGTAACTGCTTGTTTATTTCCAGCATTTACTTGGATTTTAGTGCCTTATATATATGCAGCTTTACTACCTTTACATTCCTATCGTGTTCATATTATACTGGTAATTAATTTGCTAGCCCTTATTGAATGTCTAATTCGACCTCTCGTCACTACCTCTCTGAGGTTAGGCGGGCGACCGACTTAGCACACGTGGTTTTTGTACTCATGCTACACTTGCTGTGTATTTTATTGCACAGGTACTTTCATAGCAATCAGGAGGATTCGGAAACTTAGGCGAGCTGCATCATCCGGAGGCGATCCGCAGTTGACGGAGTCTCCCTCGTACTGTATTTATTTTCATTTTAAATTCCCTTGTCCAATTTGTATTTCGGACATGCTTTATGATGATTGTATAAATTCTTAGAAATTTCTCATGTACTTGTGACACCGGGTTCTGGGGTATGTTGGGATGTAATTGCTAAAGTGTAGTATTCGAACCATTGTTTTAATTAACAGATTTTTATTTGGTTAATATGTAATAAAGTGAGAGAAAATGGTTTTTTTCATAAATGTTAAACAAGAATTTATTTCGACTATTTAATGGTTGGCTTTCCTGACAATAGTGTCCGGCGCCATCACGACCTTAGGAATTTTGGGTCGTGACAACATGGTATCAGAGCGCTAGGTTCCCTTAGGTCTCACTAGTACATGAGCAAGTCTAGTAGAGTCTTGCGGATCGGTACAGAGACGTTTGTACTTATCTTCAAGAGGCTACAAGGCTGTTAGGAGTACTTCCCTTCTTGATTCCTCATCGTGCGATTTGATTCCTTTGAGGCTTATTCCTATGTTCATTCTTACTCAATCTTACGCGTCGCGAAGCGCTTGCTATGAATCAGGAATTTGAGGAATTGAAATGGTGCTACGGATGTGAGTCAAGATGTTTCCATGTATAATTGGTTGGGGGCTGTTGTTATGGCCCTGCAGAAGAATAATATGTTGCTTCAGCTCAGTAGCTGTGTTTCTGGGAGCCTTAAGGCTATGCTCAGGTAGTGATTGTATTTGAGGCCAGTCAGAGTGGGTGACTCTCAATAATGGTCCTAGTGAGTTCAAAAGTTAAGAGTGCGACGTTTAAGGGTTTCAGGCAGCAGTATGAACGCAAATCGAGCTTTTACAGAGTAATTTCTGAGAAAAAAGGAGGATGGTTGGAATGTTCCATGATATGTTTCAGCATGCATGATAGTATTGGAAGAGTGGGAGAAATAAACTCCGGATTGTAAAAAGATTATCAGGAGAGTATGAGACGGGTTTCAGGATTAAGGCGCCATAGTCTCGTGAATCAAGGTCACTCGGGATGAGTGAGGATTGACTTTGCTATGAGTTGAAGGAAGTTGCTATTATTCCTGAAGCAATTGAAGATGATTAAAGAAGATAGATTGATTAGCCATGGTTGAAATGGAACATTTGCGGCAGTGATCAGTTACTTTGATGTGATTAAGTTATGCATGTGGTTTGTGCCGGTGTGTGCGGGGATTGTCGGCCATCGTAGGGGATTTCATGTGGGAGCATTTGAATGGTATGGCCTGTCAGGCGTAGGCGGATCCCGGAAGGGTTATGGTGGTATAGACTACTACTTAAGGATTTGCATGTTGGGTGGTTGTGAGAATTCACTCGTGTGTTGAGATGGTTCTCTTGAATTGAGTTAAGTAAAATGTATCTATATGATGAAGTGTTCACCCTATTGGTGGTTCAGAAGTTATGATGGAAGTCTTGCGCTACCTCATATTGGAATCTTAGGTGCGGTAAGCAGTATGTAACTGGGGGTGAGAGTCGAGATTTACGATTCGATGTTGACAAGGATGTCATGAGCTCGGATGAGCAAGGAAAAGTGATTTGAAAGTTCAGAGTAAGCTGGTATTATCTTCAGGGTCACTTGAGATCGATATTGGTGAAAGAGGCTTTGTATCCTGGTCATGGGTTCTTGATGTGTTATGCAGTATTAGTGTGGTCGGTGATGAGGATATGCAAATTTGTTACCTGGTGTGGAAAGTCGTGGGAGCGTAACCACGAGAAGATTGTACAAGTGTGTCATGTAGTCACTTAATGGATTGAAGATTTGGACTGAGTATAATGAAATGCAATATTGCTTATTTGAGAATTTATGCCTGGAAGGCGTTCAGTTCATTTGGTTGTGGATTGTGGGGTGTTTGTCCCGGCTATGATGGTTGTTCTTGCATATTAAGAGAGGAAGTGGGTTAATGTGGACCCAGGTAAGGCTATTAGCTTAGTTCATTGCGAGCAAGGTAGACTCGATGTTTTTGTATGGATTTAAATGTGATTATGGGCTCTGTATGAGCCAGGCACGTTCATTTCAGTAGAGTGATTTTTCATGGAAAGGTATTAGAACAACAGATGTTGTTCCGTCTTCGTCAAATTCACGTGTCATTATGATTGTGCCGTGTGAGTTGTGAAACGACTTGATAATTTCCTATGTGTTGAGGTCCCGCGTAGTGGGGATGTTATGTGAGAAGGATAGCTCTTGAGATCCAGTGTGTGTGTGTATATATATATATATATATATCGCACCTAAGTTGTGCTTGAGTTTTGTAGCATGCGGCTTTATTGGTCTCCCCAGGATGGTATTATGCACTTAGCGTGCTTATGATCGATATTCAGTAATTTGTGTTAGTGAGAAAATCAGCTCCGTATATATATATCTTCTTATGTAAATCTTATGTGTGGATCGGGTGGCACGTCGCCACGGGTATGTTATTTGGATCGGGTTGCACGCCGCAACAGTGTGATGATGAGTAAGGTTCCTATATTTTTTTTTTCTTGTGTCTTACTTCCTATTTTCGAGAAAAGTTCATATTAGTTGCGTGAGTTGAATAGTACCTTCCTAAGTCGTTTCTCATTATCATGTTCGAGTTATGGCCTATTGGGGCGATGCGGTATCATGTGAGGTTGTTGGTCATGTTTGGGGTGATTTGTTGTCTGAGCAGTTCACACTGGGTGAGATGAGATTACCGGATCTAGGATCAGTGCGATAAGGATATGTGAAGTGTATATTAAAGAACAAATACCATTATTCAGGTTCATAATGAGGTGATGATTCTAGTCAGGATGAGGTATTCAGTGATTTGTCAACTCTGCAGTTGGGTATGAATTTCTACACATCTCCTCCATTGTGGTGGTATCGTCAGCATTATAGCATGATGTATGTACATATGTCGTGAGGTGCCTGGGAGCATCGGATTCATGGAATTTTGGCTATAAAGGTTCACGGAGAGTCGTTGTGGTCAGGTGGTGAATTATGCGGTGCATGGTGCTAATTCAGCAAGGGTATGCAGTCATGTTCTGGTATGTCATGTGGTAATTGATGCGGTGTTTATATATTGGAACTAGGCCTGGAAGAGAAAATTTCAGGTATTGGAACTAGGTTATGAGCCTATTATATGGATAAAATAAGAAATCTTCAGATTTGATCAAGCTAATGTACTCAACTGGGTTGGTAGCACGGGCAGGTGCTCGAGGTGTTAAACAGTGATCCCAGATAACTCCACAGCAGTTCTTAGCACGTTCGAGGATGAACGTTTGTTTAAGTGGGGGAGAATGTAACGACCTGACCGGCCGTTTTGAGCTCTAGCGCATCGTTCAGCGGTTTGAAGTCATGAGCAGCTCCATTTCAGGTATTATGACTTGTAGGTGTGGTCGGAATTGAATTTCGGAAAGTTTAGAGTTGATTTGGAAAGAAAATTCTCATTTCAGAAGCCTTAAGTTGGATGAATCAACTAAGATTTGGAATCTTGAGTAAACGACCTCTGAATCAGGATTTGAAAGTTCCTGTAGGTTCGTATGATGATTTTGGACTTGGGCGTATGTACGGATCGGGTTTTGGATAACCCGGGAGCGTTTCGATGCATATTGTGGAAGTCAGCATTTTGATGAAATTTCCTAATTTTGGCTTGAAGAGCATTTCAGTGATGTTAATGTCCGTTTGGGATTCTGAGTCTGGGAATAGATTCGTATGGTGATTCTGGAGTTGGGAGCGCGATCAGAAGTGAATTCGGATGTCCGCAGGTCATTTTGAAGTCATTTGGCTAAAGATAGAAATTTGAAGGGTTTTGAAGAATTCGACCGAAAGTGGAAATTTTGATATCGGGGTCAGAATGCGATTCCGAAAGTTGGAGCAGGTCCGCCATGTCAAATATGACTTGTGTGCAAAATTTGAGGTCAATTGGACGTGATTTGATAGGTTTCGGCATAAGATGTAGAAGTTGGCAATTTCTAAGTTCATAAAGTCAGGAATTGAGTGTGATTCGTGGTTTCGATGTCGTTTGATATGATTTGAGGCCTCGAGAAATTCCGCATTATGTTTTGTAACAGGTTGGTATAATTGGACGGGGTCGCGGGGGCCTCGAGTGGATTCCGGCTGGTTAACGGATCAAGTTTGGGAGTTTGAAGAAGGCTGAGGTTGTTGTCATCTGGTATGACCGCACCTGCTCGGATTTGACCGCAGGTGCGGCTAAGGGCGCCACAGGGGCGAAATTGGGCTGGAGCCAACGAGGCTGCAGGTACGGGTGATTTTGGCGCACCTGCGGAAGCGCAGGTGCGACAAGGGGACCGCAGGTGCGGAAAAAGGCCTGGGCAGATTGTTTTTAAGCAAGAATTTGGACATTTCTCCATCTATTTTCATATGCTATGGGCGATCTTGGGGGGGCGTCAAAGAGAGGATTTCTTCATGCATTGTCAAGGTAAGTAATATCTTCATGTTTTTGAATTATATACAAAATTATTACATAGATTTGGTATGGGAAATTGAGGAAAATTTGGGAATGTTGAAGGAAACCTAGAAATTTGGTAAATTGGAATTTAGCAACGAATTGAGCATGAATATTTGAGTAAATTGTATAATTGAAATAGTAAAACTATGGGTAGAATGTATCTTCGAGAAATTTTGGATTTCCAGGTCCGTGGGCCCGAGAGCATTTTTGTTATTTCACTTAGCGGAGTTGGAAAATTATATAATTTGGAATTGTTGCGAATATTAGAATATATTTTCATTGGTTTGTCGTTGTTTGGATAGTTTCGGAGCGTTGTGCAATGATTTGAGTCGTCGAAAGGGCTTGGTGGCCGGTTATGGAATTTCGGAGCGAGGTAAGTCTCCTTTCTAACTTCGTGAGGGGGAATTGTCCCCCTAGGTGAACTAATTAAGTATGTGTTACTATCTTTGGGGGCTATGTACGCACGAGGTGACGGGAGTCCATGCATAGCTACTATTATGCCATGTCTGGGTAGCCTAGGACCCACTAGCATGCCTTACCTGTTGAACCTGTGATCCTGTCTGTAATATTAGACTGCTAATATAATCGAAATTGTAATCGAATGACTAAGGAAGATTAGAGTTTATTTTCTTAATCATCTAAAAAGAGAATTGATTTTCCTTCGCGGGCAAATGGTTTTGCCGGATAAGGTTGTATTATTAAACATTATATAAACTTGGCAAGTGAATTCGAAAAAGGATTTAAATACTATTTTGTGTTTTTAAAAAAGAGGAATCCGTCATTTACTTGAGTATTTGTGTTCCCGACGTATTCGGGGTGAATTGTTGATTGTGCATGTCTGCATGTGACCGCTTCGCAATTTACATTCCGCGAGTGGAGTGTTATTTCCCCCACTCTCATAGGAGTGGGTCGTACGCCACGACGGATTTAAAATGCACTTTTGGTACAGGCTGTTCGATCCTCGGCAGTGCATAGACATGATATTTATATTGAGAGGTGCACTTATGGGACGAGTCGTTCGATCCTCGGCAGTTCCCAGAGATGATTATTATATTGAGAGATGCACTTTTGGTACGGGCCGTTCGATCCTCGGCAGTGCATAGACATGAGTATTTTATTGAGAGGTGCACTTTTGGTTCAGGCCGTTAGACCCTCGGCAGTGCACAGAGATGATTATTATGATGGCTCAAGCCGGTTGTCCTTATCCCGTATGCGCATGCTAAATTGTTAAATATTTTTTTCATGATTTTTGAAGTGATAAGATATTTGGGGGAAAATAAATAAGAAATTGTGGATTTATGATATTTGGGGGAAAACAAAGAGGAAATTGTTTATTTAAGAAATTTTGGACAATAATGAGAAAGTGATAACTGTTTGTTTATTTTCAGTATTTTCTTGGATTTCAGTGCCTTATATATATGTTGCTTTACTACCTTTACATGCCTATCGTGTTCATATTCTACTGTTAATTAATTTGCTGACCCCTACTGTGTGTCTAATTCGACCTCTCGTCACTACCTCTCTGAGGTTAGGCGGGCGACTTACTGAGTATACGTGGTTTTTGTACTCATGCTACACTTGCTGTGCATTTTATTGCACAGGTACTTTCATAGCAATGAGGAGGATTTGGAGACTTAGGCAAGCTGCATCATCCGGAGGCGATCCGCAGTTGACGGAGTCTCCCTCGTACTGTATTTATTTTCATTTTAAATTCCCTTGTCCAATTTTTATTTCGGACAGGCTTTGTGATGATTGTATAAATTCTTTGAAATTTCTCATGTACTTGTGACACCGGGTTCTGGGGTGTGTTGGGATGTGTTGGGATGTAATTGCTAAAGTGTAGTATTCGAACCATTTTTTAATTAACAGATTTTTATTTGGTTAATATGTAATAAAGTGAAAAGAAATAATTTTTTTTTCATAAATGTTAAATAGGAATTTATTTCGACTATTTAATGATCGGCTTGCCTGACAATGGTGTCCGGCGCCATCACGACCTTATGGGTTTTGGGTCATGACAGATAGTATTTCAAAAGCAGAAGCAAGACTAAAGCAACCTGTTTGATGCATTAAGCCATTGTTGTCACTCATTTAATTTGACTTCACTCAACAACACATGAGAAAATGAGAACGGGTCAGTGATCATTCATGCCAACCTGAGGAATCCATGAGTAGAAGTCTTCCTTTAATTTAGCAGCACCAGTTGGATAGCGTGATACAGACTGTAGCTTTGTCCTCTAGGACTTCCTTTACTGCAAGATGTGAAGCTTAAGTAAGATCCTAGGTAAGCCCCCCTGATAACCACCTCTCCCAGCATTCTTAGTACTTAATAAATCCGATGTAACAACAAATCAATCATATTCAAAAGAAGTAATTATTAAATTATATTTAAAAGAAGCAATTTAAAACAAATTGTAAGTTCAGTGGCGAAATTCAAGGAGGGGAAGGGAAAGTGAGGCTGGACTCGCAGGTCATCCCTAGGAGAGGGAGTTTTAAGTACCTTGGGTCTATAATTCAAGGGACGGGGAGATTGATGAAGATGCCACACATCGTATTGGGGCGGGATGGATGAAATGGAGAATCGCTTCCGGTGTTTTGTGTGACAAGAATGGTGCCACCGAAACTTATGGGTAAGTTCTACAGAGTGGTGGTCAGACCAATGATTTTGTATGGGCCTGAGTGTTGGCCAGTCAAGATCGCTCATGTTCAGAAGATGAAGGTAGCGGAGATGAGGATGTTGAGATGGATGTACCGTCACACCATGTTAGATAATATCATAAATGAGGTTATTCGCGACAAGGTGGGTGTGGTCCCTATTGAGGACAAGATGCAAGAAGCGCACCTTAGGTGGTTTGGTCATGTGAGGAGGAGGAGCACAGACGTCACAGTGAGGAGGTGTGAGAGGTTGACAGTGGAAGGCCTACGGAGAGGTAGAGGTAGGCCTAAGCAGAGGTGGGGAGAGGTTCTTAGGCAATACATGGTGCAGCTTCAGCTGACCGAGCACATGACTCTTGATAGAAAGGTATGGAGGTCGAGGATTATGGTAGCAGAGTAGGTAGTCTAGAGTGTTCATAATAGTAGTATTGGCACGCCTTCTTGCTTTCTGTTGGTAGTAGGGTTTTATTACTAACCATTGTTTTCTTTCAATTGTTGATCACATTATTGTCTTATTGTTTTTATTCTGTTTTTATATGGCTTTTGGTATTGTCCCTTCATGTCTATATTTTCACTAATGCGGTGCTTATGCTTTCCTGAGCCGTGAGTTTATTAGAAACAACCTCTCTATTCTCACAAGGTAGGGGTAAGGTGTGCGTACACACTAACAGTGGGATAATAATGGGTATTTTATTGTTGTTGTACATTTATTGAGTTAGGCAGAAAAAGGTGCTCCTAAAGATGTGGTGACTGCACATCTTGTTGGCCTGAGTAAGTTTGTTTTGATGATTGACAAAGGAGAACATGCATGGACTAGGTTCAAGGAAAGTGTACACAGGTGACGGACATAATCAAGAAAAAGGCTTGCACGTGAAAGGGATAAGTAAAAGTGGTTATATCTGATATTCCCTGAACGAAAGGTTGTACATTTTGATAAGGAGCAGGAATCCTAACTTGAAGAGAATTGTATCCAAGATAAGGGAATTAAGAGTTAGAAGTTTAAGTTGACTATAACTCTTCACCAAGGAAGAGTAAAGCATTAGAACTCTAGTTAATCTTTATTTACTACCTCTATATATATCAGTTGTGTTCTCTTTTACAGGCGATGCACACCTACTGAAGTTAAGCAAGAATTGAGAGCAAAATAGCAAGGCATTTTTTGAGCAATTCTTGTAAGTTTTAAGAGTGTGATCCTGAAGCTACACGAACCAGATTGAAGAACCAACTCCATAAAGAGTTTTATGTGTCTTTCTTTATTTCTAGTTCAAAGTGTAGTAGGAGTTTTGAGTTGTACCTTTCAGCTTTCTTAGAAGCAAATTGTACTAGGTACCTGAGTTGTATTATTCAAGTTAGAGTTAGCTTGACGTAGTTGCAACAACTTGTGGCGTGTTTCTATAAGGGTTAGAGTTAATCCTTAGGTTTACAAGAGGTTGTAAACTTGAGTTGTTCATGTTAGAGTAAACTTGAAGCAGTCGCAACAGTTGTGGCTAGTTTCTATGAGGGTTAGAGTTAATTTTTAGGTTTGCAAGAGTTTGTAAACTTTGTTGTTGGCTCAGCGTTGTAATGAAGTGTTTGGAGAAAATCCTATTGGGTAGTAGTTCATGATTTTTTCACCTTTTGAGCCAGGTGTTTTTTACGTAAAAATCCTTTTGTTCTTTAATTTTTGCATTTATTATTCCTCAACAGTAGTATAAAGAACACATAGAAGAATCAGATCCTTCTATATTCTATGCACACAAAAAATTAGACACCACACAAATCACCTCCTCTTGTGTGGTATTGAATTATAAAATATCAATTGGTATCAGAGCAGGTTATCCTTGAAGAGGCTAACACCTTAGCAAAAGATCAAGATGAGTGCACTACCTGAAAACTGTAAAGAGCAATCCACCACTAGGCCATCGCTAATCAATGATCACTACTCTTATTTGTGGAAGGAGACGGGAAGAGATCACTTGCAGATGACTGATGGATGCTTCAAATGTGGTAAAATGAACCACATGATCAAGAACTGTCCCATGTGGAAATTCGAGTGGAAAATGGAGAAATCTGAAAGAAGAAACAGAAAAAAGGAACAAGTTCATGACAAGAACTACAACAAAAGGTCATCCAAAGCAATAGTTGCTACTTGAAAAGATAGTTCAGATGAGGACACTTATGATAATGCTGAACGAACTCTTATAGCAGTTCGAGAATCTGAAGATGAACTTGAAGAAGAATCTGAGATAAGTTTTCTAGACCTTAAGGATAAAATTAAACTCCTTTCTAAAGATAGACTATCAGAATTGTTGCTAACTTTAATTGATTAATCTAAGAATATAAGTTCTGAAAAAGAATATTTGTCAAAAGAGTGTAAATTTTTAAAAGCAGAATGCAAAAACCTGGAAATAAATATTTGTAAAACCAAAAGGAAAATACTTCTTTGAAGAAAAATGTCCATGCACTTGATACAACTGTTTTAGAACTTAGATCTAAAAATTTGAAATTAAAGTTACGAACATGTAAAGAAATAGTTAGTGACATACAACTCTCACTAGAAAAGGATCGGGGAAAGGTAAAATATGAGCTTTATAAAAGGGATGAACTGGTAAGAACCTTGAAGGAGGACTTGACGAAGGTTAACCATGGGTTAGATAGATGATGACTGGTGATTTTACCACTAGTTTTATCCTCTTTTCGTTAGATTTTGCGTCTCTCAATGATAACGTGAGGTCATTTATAGTGTGTATTGCTCGAATTTCAGGGAAATGATGCCATGAAGTGGTTGGTGTTGAATTGGAGTGGAGTTGAGCGCAAAGTGGTGAAAAATGCACAAAAACCTCCAGTGATTCTGCACCTGCGGACTCTGGGCCGCTGGTGCGACCCCGCACCTGCGGAGAACTGAACGCACCTGCGGATGAAGCTCAACAGTAGAAAAGCACACTTACGAAGTGGTTCACACACCTGCGAAAGCGCAGGTGCGATGTTTTGTCCGCATCTGCGGAATGTGCTTAATTCACCCAGAACTGCACCTGCGATGTGTAGTCCGCTTCTACGGAACCGCACCTGCGAGGATCTTTCCACACGTGCGGCCAACAGGCATCAACATTGGATAGAAATGTAAAATCACATTTTCTCCTTTCCAACTCACATTTACTGGACCTAGCAGATCTTTTGGCATATCCTTTTGCATTGTAAAATATATTTTTGAGTAGAGAAGAAGAGAGAAAACATTTGTGGAAGCTAGGGTTTTCACACACACTTGGGTTTTGAAGATTTCAACCTTGTGGTTAAGGATTTCTTACCCATTTATGTTTGTTTTTTCATTTCCTTGATTTATATTGAATATTTAAGTGTGTAGTATTTGTTTCAAACACTTGAATCTTGTTTATGGGAATATTCATATTTAAAGTGTGGATTAAATACCTTGTTGTGCTTATGTATTGAATGATTTTTATATATTTATGAAGTGAGTTATTGTTACTTTAACTATTCTTATTCTTTAATGTTTCCAAAGGGATTAGCTAACCCTAGGACTCGCCCATTAACTCCGAATTAATTTTGGAAAAGATAATTTGGGGTTGGGAAAGACTAATTAACAAGAACTTGAGGCTTTAACCCTCATTTTATAGATTCTACCTAGGGATAGGATTGAACTACTTGTAGTCATATTCGGGTGTGCTTAATCTCTAAATTGGGTTAGGAATTATTCAATTAGAAAGTCTTATTAGTATTTGGAAAAAGCTAATTAAGAATTATTATCCGTGGCTAATTAACATAAACTCGCTCATATTTGTAAAATCGTGAAATACATTGGATCGTTACTTGAGTGTAATTCCCGATGCATTCATACTTGTTGCCATTGATCATTTTACTTGCTTTCTAGGTTAGTTTATATTTTCGCATTTAGTTATAAACATTCTCAAAACCAAAATCTATTTGTTTGGCATTGCGCAATAAGTGATAATTCTCTACATTCCTAATCGCCTACATATTGTTCTCTGTGGGATTCGACCCCAACCTAGTTGGGTTATTATATTTGACAATCAACCGCTTACACTATTTTAAGGTGTAATTTGAGCGAATTAAATTTTGGCGCCTCTGCCGGGGAACAATTGGCGTAATTTAGGTTGTTTGAGAAGTAAGCATATGTGCTTTGATCCAAACTTGTGAATATATGTGTAACTATTTTTCTTGTTTATTTTCTTAATGTTTCATTAAAAAAATTGCATCATATAATGAAAATTGGTTGGATGGTAGTTGTTTATATTTTGATGACCCTTGTCCTTATTGTGGAGGACCACACTCATGGAAAAATTGTTTAAATTCTCCCAGGGATGGATTGTGCGCACAATCTCAAACCCATGAGTGGAGTATTTGTGAGAGGTGTGGTTTCCAAAATGGTCATTGGTATGATTGTGTATATTTGTCCGTCCCTTCCCCAAGCCCTCACTATGATGATTCTACTTTTTTAGATGGAAATTTTAGGGGTAAAGAAGTGGAGGAAATTGAGCACGGTAGAAATTGAGAGTTCAAGCTCATGTTGGAGTTCTTACTAGAAGAAGGAAATCACGAGCAAAATGCCTTGGAAGAACTTTTAGAGACTAGTCTCCAAAATGATTTGGCACTTGAAAGGTTGCAATCACAAATGGATGCTATGATTGAAGCATCAAGGGTTCAAAAAGCCTTGGAGGCGAGTGATAGCCAAGAACCTTCCTTAGAGGTTGAAGTTGAAAATTCTTCCTTGGTACTTGAAAAAAACCAAGAAGAACTCTCAAATGCTCAAAATGAGAGGATGATGCTCATGTTGGAGGCCATCCTTGAAAATGCGGAAAAGAATAACTTTTCACTCGAGGAATTGAAACATGATGTGACTCAAAATGATGAGCACATCCTCACTTTGGAAGACCAAATGCAAGCATTGATGGAGGATCATTATGCCTCTCAATTTGAGAGTGTGGATGGAAGCCAAGAAGAGTCCAATTCCTAGGGTGAGAGTGAGCCTTACTTTGAGGAATCAAGCCTTGAACATCCGCCAACCGACTCCATGAGTGTTAGTGATGCCGAGAAAAATATGGAATTAGAGTCAACCAGGGTGATTGAAAATTTGGTTGAAATTGACTCTATTCCGAGGGAAAATGAGGATGTCAAAATCCGGAAAACTTTGCAAGTTGAAGGTTTGAAGGCACATTCCAAGCATTTTTCAACATTGGAATTGTGTGGTGATACGGAAGTTGAACTACAAGAATCAATGGAGTTTTGCGAGGAGGAAAAATTCATACCATACATCTTACAATTTGTGGAACCAAGAAAGCAAAATGACATGCCTCACATAAGAGCCAAAAAGTGCAAAATGAAGAATTTAAGGCTTGGCTTGGCCATCTACTTACCACCCCCCACCGCTCGTGGTCACAAGATTGATTCCAAGCTAGGTGCCCACTTCATATAGTCAAAGTGGCGAGAAAAGTGGTAAAGTTGACGTGCGTCGTGCCACGATGTTTTCAAAATTTTTGGTCATTTTTGGAATTTTCTTTTTTAGAATAGCTTCTAATATTTTTTCTAACCGAGCTACCAAGTTTCAGAATTTTTGGAGTTGATTTGAGCAGGTTGGGGAGACCGGGTAGCCAAACACAGTGCAAAAAGAGCAATGAAAAGGCTGGGCAACACACTGACCAACTCTGTGATGAGGCTAGTGCAAACTGCTATCGTAGAGTTGTATGTGCGAGCAAAAGATGCGATCGCAAAAATGTACAAAAAAGTAATTGCTGAGCCCAGGGATTCCGCACATGAGAACAAATCCTCGCAGGTGCGGCTCCGCAAATGCGGTTTCTGAAGCGCAGGTGCGCCCTTTCACGTAGGTGCGGTTGTCTCATCGCATGTGCGCATGCGCAGGTGCGGTAATATCTCCGCAGGTGCGAATTTCGCACAACTAAAATCCCAAAATCTGTCACCACAGGTAAGTTTGTATTAACCCTAAACTCCAAGAAAAAAATTTGTTCCCTCACATCTCTCATCTCTCACGCTGAAGATCACAAGAGACACAGGTATTTTCGCTCTCCCTAGCTCTACTCTGTTATTCATCTGCCCCTACTCTATCTTCCTTGTGTGGGTTCTGTCTTGTTCAAGCCATTCATGGCCGTTTACCCCCCTTCCCACGACCCTTCTGATTTAGGGTAGAATTAGAGTGAGGGTTTGGTTGAGTGTAGGGAATGTGTGCTGGCTTTAGTGAAGCAACAAATTGTGGGGCTGTTTTGAGAACCCAATTCATGTGAGGAGATAGTGAATTTTAAATGCCCGCATTCGACTAATCGTATAAACGAAAATTGAGTGCTAAGTACCCCAATCTCAGTGTTAATGGAGTTAGTATTAAGTTTGGTTCACTAATCTGGAAGTCTTGAGTACAGATTAGTGGCCGAAAACCAAGCCCAAATTAAAAATTGTTAAAAAATTCTGGGCAGTTGCACCTTGGGACGACAGTCCGCAGGTGCGAGAGAATTTTTGCAGGTGCGGCTTCGCACCTGCGAGCCCTTCACCGCAGGTGCAAACTTCTCCGCAGGTGCACCTCCTGATCCGAAGATGCGAAACCGCACCTACGATTAAAGTTTTGCAGGTACGGAAACTGGGCAGTTCTGCCAAAAATAGAGAGTTTGCAATTTGGCTTCCCGGGCCCGTTCGATTTGGTTCTTTGGCCTAATTGCAGTGATTTAATATGATTAACAAGATTATACTTACTAACTAACTTCATTTTAATTTTTTTGAAGGTACTTTGAGCCTTAGATGGATCCAAACATGACGGGCAATCCCTTTGAGTCACGAAATTGAAGAAAATGCTGAGGAGAACTTTGATACTTCTAGATTCTTATCTGCTGCATGCCATAGCCGGTATTATGATGATATCCTCACAAAGAAACTAATAGTTGAGAAAGGGATTGCCATGGACAAATTGACAAAGCTTCTTCCTGATTTTGATGGCCGGCTAATTGCAAGCGGCTGGACCTGCTTCGCTCCCGATCTATGCAAGGCTAATGAAGAGTGGGTGAGATAATTCTATGCCAACCTGAGGCAGACTCACTTACAGAATCATGAAATCACCATACGGGGAAAGACGGTGAAATTTGGTGCTGAAGAGATAAATGATTTCTATGGGCTCCCCAATCATCCGCTCGAGCCTGTGCAATAAAAGGACACATGTGAAAATGGTGGTTGGCTAGTTAATAAGTTGTGTCCTCCGGGTCATAGGGTGAGATGGGCTACCAGGAAGAGGGGCATCAAGTATGGTGATTTTACTGCTGAAGCAAAGATGTAGCTCTATATCATCACGAGCAGAGTATCTCCCTCGGGGAATGTGTCTGATGTCCCATATGCTAGGGCTTTGATGATTGCTTGTATCTAGGATGACATCCCTGTGAATGTCGGCTACTACATTGTGCAAGAGCTAAAGGAATACGTGTTTCAGAGTGGCATATCTATGATGTTCCCTTTGTTGATTACAGAGCTATGCCGGCATGCACAGGTTGATGAATGGGAGGGAGATCATTGGATACCGACAGTCAAGCCATTCCACCCACTGAGAGTGACAGGTGCGGGTAGTGTGCTGAAAAGTAAAAAAAGGAAGGTCACCACCACTACTGCAGAAGCCGGATCGTCCTCACAGTCTGCCCCAGTTGAGAGACCTTTTGGGGAGATGAACTCCCAGCTTGCATCTATTCGGGAGTTAGTGTCACAGCTCCCTAGTGGGCCCCCACACTCCCAACCCCCGCCCGACTATTTCTCCAGAGCTGAGATGCAGACTTACTTCGATACGCAGGCTAAGATGGCAGCATCTGTTGCCCAGCTCGATTCCTCCTATACCATAGGCGCATGTCGACCTCAAGTCATCTTTTGACAAAGAAAAGGAGAAGGGCAAATTCATGATAAAAATATGGAGAGGGATTAAGGCGATCTTTAAATGGGGATAGCCGAGGAGGAGGATACCAGTTCAGGATGATGAGGATAGCGAGGAGTACTCGTTCGTGACAGATGCTGAGGATGATGATGATGAAGAGGAGGAGGAGGAGGAGGAGGATGCTGATGGCGAGAGCTCTCAGCAGCACTGATTAGCCTTTTCTCCTGCAGTCTGCCAGTCTGATGCAGACCTCAGGAGACCCTCAAACTATTGTTCTTTATTTTTGATATTGTGCAGTGGGGACACTGCAATATATTTAGTTGGGATGGATTTATGAGCATATTGTATTTGTTTATGACATTGTTTATGTGTCATTGTCGGGCTTCTTTATTTTAGAGATATTGTGTGCCCTTGCCGGGCTTATTTTGTTATGTCATGTGCTCTTGCTGAGCTTGGTGTGATTAGTTTATTTTTATTTTTCTCATGTGCTCTTGCTGAGCTTGATGTGATTAGTTTATTTTTATTTTTCATTCTTTAGTAGCTTTTAGTCTGTATTATTTTTGCTTCTTTAGTATTAGTTGCTTTTATTTTAGTATTATCTTTAATAGTTTTGTTCTTTTATTTTTATCTCTATGGTAGTGTTTCCTTGGGTTTTCTTTAGGCTACGGTTCTTTCCCAAGGAACATTTTTGAAGTGAACCGGGTGACTTTTCCCTATGAAAGATGGTATGACAACTTTCTTAAGGGAAATAGTCTTGTTTTGCTAGGATGAGACTTTTGAATTATTTGGTACTAAAGAAATTAGTCTCTTGTATGTGAAATATAAATTAAGAGTACCCCTCAGAATTTTGGTTTTGAATTAAAACAAGTAAGTTGCATGGTGAAGAATAATTTATGTGACAAAGTTTTGGCTCTTTTAGTGACTCTCTGCCTACTAGTTTGCATGATATTGCTCTAGATGCTCTTATTAAGAAGTGGACTTGATCAATCTTGAGTAGTTCATGTGCCATGTGTGTTAGAGTATGTGTAAATAATTCTTGTGTTTGCTTCATCATCTAGAACTTGCCCGGTTAGTCTTTCAATGCTAATGATAATTACGGTTGGTTGGAGAAATGACCTTAGGCATTCTTTGTGTTATTTGAAAAACCTCTTATGCTTTTCAAGCTTACCATTGCATAAATATTATCACTAGTTACCTTATTTGAGCCTTTAACCTTTTCATTGGTCACCTCATTACAAACCTTTCCCATTTTGTAAAAGAATTCCCTCTTTTGAACCCGTCCCTCCTTGAACATTGAGAATGAGGCTAAAAGCCTAAGTTGAGGGTGTGGTATCAAGTTGGAAATTGGTAAGGTTCTATATTTTGAGTGTAGGAACCTATACCTCAAAATGTTCACATGAAATTACAAGCTCCAAACAAACAAAAAAAGAGAAAAAGAAATATATGTATATATATAAGTATGGAGCCTTGAAGAAAATTAGAGAGGTACTTAAAATGGTTCGATGTTGGTAACTGGGAGCCAATGAGGGCTATGTGGTTTGAAAAGAAACAAAGGGAAACAAGAAAGAAAAATGTGAGTAGTGTTCAAGGAGGGTGTAGTCATTTGTACCCAAATGTTTATCCAACCCTTCCCTAAGCCTACATTACAAGATTAAAAAGTCCTTATGGGATCTCTAACCGAATGTTCTTGAAAAGGCGATGAATTAAAATAAGGGCAATCCTATGGCATTATATGTTGTAACACTTGAAATTCTTTGTGAGGGTGAGTGCCTTTGTGAATTTGTCCCTTGTGTTGTTCTTGTAAATATGGTGATTTTGGGACTTTATTTCTTGTGAGGTCACATGAATTAGGATGGATTGGTGAATTTGATATATCCGAAAATGAATGAGTTGAGCATATGTAGTAGAATAGTTCTTTTGAGTTACTCCTTGAGGCTTATTCTTGTCACTTGATTATTTTAAAACCCCCTTTGCACTTCTTGAAGTTTTTTTTTATGAGGGAGTTATTCGGGTAAGATGCATACTTGAGCCTAATTATTAGTACCAACCAAATCCATAAGCATAATGCTTAGTGGAGAATTTGATTTATAAATAATAGCAACACAACTTATGCTTGAAATGGTAGAACCTCATTTAGTTGTTGGTTTTGATTTTCTTGAGGACAAACAGAAGTTTTAAGCTGAGGGTGTTGATGAGCGGTGATTTACCACTCGTTTTATCCTCTTTTCGTTAGATTTTTTGTCTCTCAATGATAACATGAGATCGTTTATAGTGTGTATTGCTCGAATTTCAGGGAAATGATGCCATGAAGTGGTTGGTGTTGAATTGGAGTGGAGTTGAGCACAAAGTGGTAAAAAATGCACAAAAACCTCCAGTGATTCCGCACATGCGGACTCTGGGCTGCTGGTGCGACCTCGCACCTGCGGAGAACTGAACGCACCTGCGGATGAAGCTCAACAGTAGAAAAGCGCACCTGCGAAGTGGTTCACGCACCTGCGAAAGCGCAGGTGCGATGTTTTGTCTGCATCTGCGGAATGTGCTTAAGTCACCCCGAACCGCACCTGCGATGTGTAGTCCGCTTCTGCGGAACCGCACCTACGATAAGGTTTCCGCAGGTGCGGCCAATGGGCATCAGCACTGGATAGAAATGTAAAAAACATTTTCTCCTTCCCAACTCACATTTACTCGACCTAGCAGATCTTTTGGCATATCCTTTTGCATTGTGAAATATATTTTTGAGTAGAGAAGAAGAGACAAAACATTTGTGGAAGCTAGGGTTTGCACACACACTTGGGATTTGAAGACTTCAACCTTGTGGATAAGGATTTCTTACCCATTTATGTTTGTTTCTTCATTTCCTTGATTTGTATTGAATATTTAAGTGTGTAGCATTTTTTTCCAACACTTGAATCTTGTTTATGGGAATATTCATATTTAAAGTGTGGATTAAATACCTTGTTGTGTATTGAATGATTTTTATATATTTATGAAGTGAGTTATTGTTACATTAATTATTATTGTTCTTTAATGTTTCCAAAGGGATTAGCTAACCCTTGGACTCGCCCATTAGCTCCGAATTAATTTTGGAAAAGATAATTTGGGATTGGGAAAGATTAATTAACAATAACTTGAGGCTTTAACCCTCATTTTACAGATTCTACCTAGGGATAGGATTGAACTACTTGTAGCCATATCCGAGTGTGCTTAATATCTAAATTGGGTTAGGAATAATTCAATTAGGAAGTCTTATTAGTATTTGGAAAAAGCAAATTAAGAATTATTATACGTGGCTAATTAACATAAACTCGCTCATATTTGTAAAATCGTGAAATACATTGGATCGTTACTTGAGTCTAATTCCCGATGCATTCATACTTGCTGCCATTGATCATTTTACTTGCTTTCTAAGTTAGTTTATATTTTCGCATTTAGTTATAAACATTCTCAAAACCAAAATCTATTTGTTTGGCATTGCGCGATAAGTGATAATTCTCATACATTCCTAATCGCCTACATATTGTTCTCTGTGGGATTCGATCCCAACATAGTTGGATTATTATATTTGAAAATCGACCGCTTACACTATTTTAAGGTGTAATTTAAGCGTATCAATAGAACATGTAAATAGAACAGGTCCTTTGATGCACTTCATGGCTACAAGAACACCATAGTAGCAACAGAAGAGGACTTGTCTTTGGAAACACTGCACCTAAGTGGGATCCCAAAAGCAAGTACCTCAAAAGAAAAGGCAATTCAAAAGAAAAAAGAATTTGTTCAAGGGAAGAATAGGCTACCAAGTTGGGCTAAAAAGAATTTGATTCATCATTTTGCCTATAGAAAGGGACTCAAACTTGGTAGGGTTCCTAAGACTAACCCCTGATTTCCTTTTGCAGGTCCAAGTGAATGGGAGTACCAAATATGGTACATGGATAGTGGTTGCTCAAAGCACACTACAGGAAACAAGAACCAGTTCCTTTCACTTGAGGACCTC
The DNA here is from genome assembly GCA_005239525.1 of Nicotiana knightiana. Classification (NCBI taxonomy): domain Eukaryota; kingdom Viridiplantae; phylum Streptophyta; class Magnoliopsida; order Solanales; family Solanaceae; genus Nicotiana; species Nicotiana knightiana. Next base: position 78,414 of record ML378271.1, read on the forward strand.
AAATGAGGTAATGTCTCCTTTGGAATGGGAAGAAAGGTGATATCATTGGGGTTGGAAAGGTAGGTAAGACTGTTTCTCACTCAATTGAGAATATCTACTTGATAGATGGACTGAAGTACAATCTAATAAGTATATAACAACTGTGTGATAGAGATAACATGGTAGCATTCACCTTTACAAAATGCTTTGAGATAAATCTTACCACTGACAAGATAGTTTTGCAAGGAAAAAAAAAGTGAACAACATATATATTGTGGATCTGTCCACACTCTCCGATAATGAACTCACTTGTTTAAGTGTGTCGGATTATGATCCCCTCTTTTGGTACAAAAGACTTTGACATATCAGTCTAAGTCAACTCAACAAACTTGTCTCCAAGGACTTGGTGATAGGAGTGCCTAACATTAAGTTCAAGGAAGATAAAGTTTGTGAGGCTTGTGCAAGGGGAAGTAGGTAAGATCCTCTTTTAAAAGCAAGAAAGTGATAAGTACCACCAGGATGATGGAACTGGTCTATATGGATCTTTGTGTACCAATGAGAAAATTAAGTAGAGGTGGTAATATATATGTGATGGTGCTTGTTGATGATTACTCTAGGTTTACTTGGACTTTGTTTTTAACATCTAAAGATGAAACATTTTACATGTTCACTTAGTTTGTTAGAAAAACTCAGAAACAACTAGGTAATCAACTTGCATCAATTAGGTCTGATCATGGTACTAAATTTGAGAATGCTAAATTTGCTGAGTTTTGTGATGAGCATGGCATAGATCATAACAAAATGGAGTAGTTGAAAGAAAGAATAGGACACTTAAAGATATGGCTAGGATTGTGCTTCTTTCTAGTAAACTGCCCATAGTTTCTGGGCAGAAACTGTGAACATTACATGATACATCATAAATAGGTGCATGACTAGTCCTTTTGTTGAGAATACTCCCTATGAGTTACTTAAAGGGAGAAAGCCACAGATATCCCATCTTAGGGCATTTTGATACAAGTGCTTTCTGCACTGAAGACTCCCTTGGAAAATTTGATCCCATAAGTGATGAGAAAGTATCCTTGGGATATTCTTCACATAGTAAAGCTTATAAGATTTATAACAAAAGAACTATGTGTGTAGAAGAAAGTGTACATGTGGGTTTTGATGAAACTAACATTCTTTCTGAGAGGAAGGAACATGAAGATGAAGCAATTGGGCTGGTAAGAAACTCAAATGAAACCACAGCCCAGACTGAAGTTGCACCAGAGGAAGGAACATGTGAAGGAACAGGTCTTCTACCAGGGCAACCTGACAGGGGGAACTGAATAAAGAGGAAGTGATCATCAAACATTGAGGGAACTTGCCCGTGAATTTGTTCCTCAACAACAAAATATTGGAGGAACATCTAGGGGAAACCAGCTGATTGTGAAACCTTACATGTACCAAAGTTCTCATCCCATTGAGAACATAATTACTGATCCAACCTCTGTGTAATGACCCGATCGGTCGTTCCGAGAGTTTTAGCCTCGTTTCCCCCATTTCTGCTTCATTTTGTGTGGTTCAACTCTTTTATGTTGTGTTAGGTTGGTTAGTTCGGGTTCGTAGTGGTTGTGGAGAGAAATGGGACACTTAGTCTCTTAAGATGGTTATTAGTTGGAAAAGTAACTTGGAAGTTGACTTATAGGTAAATGACATCGGAATTTGGTTTTTTATGATTCAATAGCTTCGTTAGGTGATTTGGGACTTAGGAGTGTGTTCAGAATGTTATTCGGAGGTCCGTGGTAGAATTAGGCTTGAATTGGTGAAATTGGATATTTGGCAATTTCCGGTCAGCAAAGGAAAATTAGCTATCGGGGTCGGAATGGAATTCCAGAAGTTGGAATAGGTTCGTAGCGTCGTTTTTATGTGTGTGAAAATTTTTAGGTCATTCAGACTTGGTTTGGTTGGTTTCGAAATCATTGGCGAATTTCGGAAGTTTAGAAATCCTTAGGCTTGAATTTCGAGCTGATTTGGTGTTTTGATGTTGTTTTGAGTCTTCCGAGGGTTCGACTAAGTTCGGGTGATGTTATGGGATGTGTTGGAATGTTTGGTTGAGATCTCGAGGGCCTTGGGTGTGTTTCTGAAGCTCAACGGGTTATTTTTCGACTTTAAAGGTTAGCAGATTTTATGGTGTTTGTTAGAGAAGATTTGTTTCTCACGATCACTTAGAGGAGGTCACAATCACGTAAGCTTAATTGGGGCAGAGTTGAAGTTGTTCTATGCGATCGCAGAGTTTGGGTCGCAATCTCGTTCGCGTATGAGGTGTATGAAACCCCGAATCTCACATTGTTTTACTATTATGAACTGACGCACATGCTAGATGATGAGCGTGTGGCATGCACCGTTGGGGATTTGTGACTTGGTCCGGCCCGTAGCAACTATTAAGTTGCGTATTTGACTGGAAACTATATGATATTTTGTGTTTTAGAAAATATTACTATGTTTTGGGCTGAATTCCATATTTGGGCCTCGTGCCAAGCTATTTGGATCCTTAGGGGCTTTTACTGCTATTTCCTCACTATGTTGATTTAAGATTTGTACTCAGTCATGCTATGTTTTACTGATTTCGAAACTCAGTCTTAATTACTCCATTTGATGCATAAAAATGACATTTTGCGCTGAGCACCCTGTTTTATTGATAGCCCGAGTGGCTTGAGAGGTTTTTGACTGAGTGAGGCCTAGGGCCGGTGTTGTGAGGATATCATGGGATCGGGCTGCGCGCCGTAGCATGTTGTATTGATTTATGATATATGACAGGTCGAGGGCTTGATTGTTTATGCCACGAGATGGCTTGTTATAGCGCTTGTAGGAGCCCCTCTGGAGTTCGTACTTCCCCAGTGAACGCATGTACCTACTGAGTGCCGAGTGCTGAGTGCCGAGTGCCGAGGGCCGAGTAACGAGTGTTGTGGAGGCATGAGTGGCTGCGTGGTTGCCCGAGGGGCTGATTATGAGTCATTGTGAGAATCTACCCCGCGATGCCCTTGCCGCTCGACTCGACCTGAAATCGCCCTGAATCTATTCAAGATCAGGTTCATAACATCAATATATGCTAAAGTAAAATGTGAAAATAATCAAATTACATCAAAAATTCTGAAATTGGCCAAACCTGACCCCCGAGCCTACATCTCAGAATCCGACAAAAATTACAAAAATAGAATCTTCGTTCACTTACGAGTCTACCCATATCAAATTCCTCAAAATCCGACATCAAATGGCCATTCAATTCCCAAAAATAAACTCTCCAATTTTCCTCCATTTTTCTCCAAATATTTACCCCAACCTCACAATTTAGATGACAAAAATCAAGACACAATCATGGAATATAACCAAAATAAAGTGAAGAACACTTACCCCAATTACTCCTCTGAAACCCCACTCTAAAATTGCCCTCTCCCGAGCTCTCTAATGAAATTTTGGATTTATGAACTCAAACCTTTTGAACTTTAAACATTCTGCCCAAATATTCCTTCATCGCGATCGCGGAAATAGCCTCGCGATCGCAAAGCACAAATAAGGCTGCCCCTCAATTAACCTTACGCGATCGCGTAAACTCCCACGCGTTCGCGAATCACTGTTACACGACACTACGCGATCGCAACCTGCCTCACGCGATCGTGTAGAGCAATCGTCTCCGCTCCTCATCAGCTCTAATACCATATGCGAAAGCTACACTGGCCACGCATTCGCGAAGCACTACCTCACACGCGAACGCGATCGCGACCCAAACTCTGCGACCGCATAGAACCTCACCTCCGCCCTAACTAAGCTTACGCGATCGCGAAGAACAAATCTTCTGCAACAAACACCAGAAAATCTGCCAACCTTTCAAGCCCAAAAATAAACCACTGAGCTTCCGAAACACACCCGAGGCCCTCGAGACCTCAACCAACTATGCCAACACATCCCATAACATCACCCGAAATTAGTCGAACCATCGGAACACTCAAAACAACATCAAAACACCAAATCAACTCAAAATTCAAGACTAAGGATTTCTAAACTTCCGAAATTCGCCAACGATGCTGAAACCAACCAAACCACGTCCGAATGACCTGAAAATTTGCACACACCTCACAAACGATGCAATGAAACTATTCCAACTTCTGGAATTCCATTTCGACCCTGATAGCTAATTTTCCATTGCCAACTGGAAATCGTTAAAAATATAATTTCGCCAATTGAAGCCTAATTCTACCACGGTCTCCTGAATAACATTCCGAACACACTCTTAAGTCCCAAATCACCAAATGAAGCTATCTGACTCATAAGAACCCAAATTCTGAGATCATTTACCTATTAGTCAACTTCCAGTTGACTTTTCCAACTAATAACCATCTTGAGAGACTAAGTGTCTCATTTCTCTCCACAACCACTATGAACCCGAACCAATAAACCTAACATAATATAAGAGAGCTGAACCACACAAAATGAAGCAGAAATAGGGGAAACGGGGCTAAAAATCTCGGAACGACCGGTCGGGTCGTTACATTCTCCCCCTCTTAAACAAACATTCCTCGTATTGATGATTTGTTTGACCAGCTTTAGAGCGCCAGTGTGTTCTCTAAGATTGATTTGAGATTTGGGTATCATCAGCTGAAGATTTGGAATTCAGATATTCCCAAGACGGCTTTCAGGACCCGTTATGGCCATTATGAGTTTTTGGTGATGTCTTTTGGGCTAACCAATGCCCCTGAAATGCTCATGCATTTGATGAACAGTGTATTTAAGCCATACTTGGACTCCTTCATTATTGTGTTCATTGATGACATCTTGGTGTACTCTCGTAGCCAGGAGAAGCATGCTCAACATTTGAGAGTTGTATTGCGGAGATTGAGGGAGGAAAATCTTTCTGCAAAATTCTCCAAGTGTGAGTTTTGGCTTTGCTCAGTAGCTTTCTTGGGGAACGTGGTGTTCAGTGAGGGTATTCAGGTAGATCTGAAGAAGATAGAGGCGGTGTAGAGTTGGCCCAGACCGTCCTCAGGTACAGATATTAGGAGATTCCTTGGTTTGGCGGGCTATTACCGTTGCTTTGAGGAGGGATTTTCTTCTATTGCTTCGTCCTTCACCAAATTAACCCAGAAGGGTGCTCCGTTCAGGTGGTCGGATGAGTGTGAGGAGATCTTTCAGAAGCTCAAGGCAGCTTTGACCACAACTCTAGTGTTAGTATTGCCATCAGCTTCAGGTTTTTATACCGTGTATTGTGATGCCTCAAGGGTAGGTATTGGTTGTTTATTTATGCAGGAGGGTAGGGTGATTGCCTACGCCTTGCGCCAGTTGAAGACTCACGAGAAGAATTCCAGTGCATGATCTTGAGTTAGCAGTCATTGTTCACGCCTTGAAGATTTGGCGTCATTATTTGTATGGGGTTTATTGTGAGATTTTTACTAATCACCATAGTCTGCAGCATTTATTTAAGCAGAAGGATCTGAATTTGCGTCAGCGGAGATGGTTGGAGCTTCTCAAGGACTATGATATCATTATTCTATACCATCAGGGGAAGGCCAAAGTAGTAGTCGATGCCTTGAGTCACCGGGCAGAGAGTTTGGGGAGTCTAGCATATCTTCCAGCAGTAGAGAGACCTTTAGCACTTGATATTCAGACCTTAGCAGGCCAACTTGTGAGTTTGGATATATCATAGCCCAGTCAGGTATTGTCTTGCGTAGTCTCTAGGTCTTCTCTTTATGATCGTATCAAAATGGGCCAGTATGATGACCCTTACTTGCTTGTTTTTAAAGATAGGGTCCGTCGAGGTGATGCCAGGGATGTAGATATTGGCGATGATGGTGTGATGAGGATGCAGGGTCGGATATGTGTGCCTAATGTAGATGGGCTTCGGGAGTTGATTCTTAAGGAGGCCCATAACTCGCGGTATTCCATCCATCCCGGTTCCGCGAAGATGTATCAGGATCTGCGACAGCATTATTGGTGGAGGCGAGTGAAGAAGGATATTGTTGGATTTGTAGCTCGGTGTCTCAACTATCAGCAGGTCAAGTATGAGCACCAAAGACCAGTGGATTGCATCAGAGGTTGGATATTCCGTAGTGGAAGTGGGAGCGGATCACCATGGATTTTGTAGTTGGGCTTCCATGGACTTCGAGGAAGTTCGACTCTATTTGGGTTATTGTTGATCGGCTGACCAAGTCCACACACTTCATTCCTGTTGGTACTACTTACTCTTCAGAGCAGTTAGTTGAGATTTATATTTGGGTGATTGTTTGGTTGCATGGCGTTCCAGATTCCATCATTTCTGATAGAGGTACTCAGTTCACATCGCAGTTTTGGAGGGTCGAGTAGAGAGAGTTAGGTACTCAGGTTGAGTTGAGCACAACGTTTCATCCTCAGACGAACAGACAGTCCGAGCGCACTATTCAGATATTGGAGGACATGTTACGTGCTTGTATTATTGATTTTGGGGGTTCATGGGACCAGTTTCTTCCATTCGTGGAGTTTGCATACAATAATAGTTATCAGTCGAGTATTCAGATGGCTCCGTACGAGGCTTTATATGGGAGGAGGTGTAGATCTCCGGTCGGTTGGTTTGAGCTGGGTGAGGCTAGACTCTTGGGTACAGATTTGGTGCAGGATGCTTTAGATAAGGTGAAGCTGATTCAGGAGCGATTTCGCACAGCGCAGTCTCGATAGAAGAGTTATGCGGACAGGAAGGCCCGTGATGTATCTTTCATGGCTGGAGATAAGGTTCTGTTGAAGGTGTCACTCATGAAGGGTGTTATGCATTTCGAAAAAAGGGGCAAGTTGATCCCCCGGTTCATTGGACCTTTTGAGGTTCTTCAGAGGGTAGGGGAGGTGGCTTATAGACTTGCTTTGCCACCCAGTTTATCGAGTGTTCATCCAGTGTTTCATATTTCCATGCTTCGAAAGTATGTTGGCGACCCATCCAATGTTTTGGACTTCATCTCAGTTCAGTTAAAGGGTGATATGACTTATGATGTGGAGCTAGTGGCTATTTTGGGTCGGCAGGTCTGAAGGTTGAGGTCAAAGGATATAGCTTCAGTTAAGGTGCAGTGGAGAGCGCAGCCGGTTGAGGAGGCCACATGGGAGACCGAGCGGGATATGCATAGCAGATATCCACACCTATTTGAGACTCCATGTATGTTTCTAGACTCGTTCGACGATGAATGTTTGTTTAAGAGGGGGAGAATGTAACGGCCTGACCGGTCTTTCCGAGATTTTTAGCCTCATTTCCCCCATTTCTGCTTCATTTTGTGTGGTTCAGCTCTTTTATATTGTGTTAGGTTTATTGGTTTGGGTTCGGAGTAGTTGTGGAGAGAAATGAGACACTTAGTCTCTTAAGATTGTTATTAGTTGGAAAAGACAACTGGAAGTTGACTAATAGGTAAATGATCTCGGAATTTGGGTTCTTACGAGTCAGATAGCTTCGTTTGGTGATTTGGGACTTAGGAGTGTGTTCAGAATGTTATTCAGAGGTCCATGGTAGAATTAGGCTTCAATTGGCGAAATTAGATTTTTAACGATTTCCAGTTGGCAATGGAAAATTAGCTATCGGGGTCGAAATGGAATTCCAGAAGTTGGAATAGGTTCTTAGCATCATCTGTGATGTGTGTGAAAATTTTCAAGTCATTCGGACGTGGTTTGGTTGGTTTCAGCATCGTCGGCGAATTTTGGAAGTTTAGAAATCCTTAGGCTTGAATTTCGAGTTGATTTGGTGTTTTGATGTTGTTTTGCGTGTTCCGATGGTTCGACTAATTTCGGGTGATGTTATGGGATGTGTTGGCATAGTTGGTTGAGGTCTCGAGGGCCTCGGGTGTGTTTCGGAAGCTCAATGGTTTATTTTTGGGCTTGAAAGGTTGGCAGATTTTCTGGTGTTTGTTGCAGAAGATTTGTTCTTCGCGATCGCGTAAGCTTAGTTAGGGTGGAGGTGAAGTTGTTCTATGCGTTCGTAGAGTTTAGGTCGCGATCGCGTTCGCGTGTGAGGTAGTTCTTCGCGAATGAGTGGCCAGTGTAGCGTTCGCATATGGTATTAGAGCTGATGAGGAGCGGAGACGATTGCTCTACACGATCGCGTGAGGCAGGTTGCGATCGCGTAGTGTCGTGTAGCAGTGATTTGCGAACGCGTGGGATTTTACGCGATCGCATAAGGTTAATTGAGGGGCAACCTTATTTGTGCTTCGCGATCGCGAGGCTATTTCCGCGATCGCGACGAAGGAATAACTGGGCAGAATGTTTAAAGTTCAAAAGGTTTGAGTTCATAACTCCAAAATTTCATTAGAGAGCCCGGGAGAGGGCAATTTTAGAGAGGGGTTTCAGAGGAGTAATTGGGGTAAGTGTTCTTCACTTTATTTTAGTTATATTCCATGATTGTGTCTTGATTTTTGTCATCTAAATTGGGAGGTTGGGGTAAATATTTGGAGAAAAATGGAGGAAATTGGAGAGTTTATTTTTGGGAATTGAATGGCCATTTGATGTCGGATTTTTAGGAATTTGATATGGGTAGAATCGTAAGTGAATGAAGATTCTAGTTTTGTAATTTTTGTCGGATTCTGAGATGTAGGCTCGGGGGTCAGGTTTGGTCAATTTCAGAATTTTTGATGTAATTTGATTATTTTCACATGGGTTTTGTTACTTTAGCATATATTGATGTTATGAACCTGATCTTGAATAGATTCAGGGCGATTTGAGGTCGAGTCGAGCGGCAAGGGCATCGTGGGGTAGATTCATGTCCTAAGGGTATGAAACCCCGAATTTCACATTGTTTTACTATTTTGAAGTGGTGCACATGCTAGATGACGAGCGTGTGGCGTGCACCATTGGGGATTTATTACTTGGTCTGTAGCAACTATTAAGTTGCGTATTTGACTGGAAAATATATGATATTTTGTGTTTTAGAAAATATTACTATGTTTTGGGATGAATGCCATATTTGGACATCGTGCCAAGCTATTTGGACCCTTAGGGGCTTTTACTGTTGTTTCCTCACTGTGTTGATTTAAGATTTGTACTCAGTCATTCTATGTTTAACTGATTTCGAAACTCAGTCTTAATTACTCCATCTTATGCATAAAAATGACATTTTGGGCTGAGCACCCTATTTTATTGATAGCCTGACTAGCTTAAGAGGTTTTTGACTGAGTGAGGCCGAGGGCCTGTGTTGTGAGGATATCATGGGATCGGGTTGCATGCCACAGCATGTTGTATTGATTTATGATATATGAGAGGCCGAGGGTCGGATTTTTTATTCCACGAGATGCCTTGTTATAGCGTTTGGGCTGTAGGAGCCCCTCCGGAGTCTGTACACCCTCAGTGAGCGCAAGTACCTACTGAGTGCGAGTGTCGAGTGTCAAGTGACGAGTGATGGGGAGGCATGAGAGGCTGTGAGGTTGCCCAAGGGGCTGATTATGAGTGATTGTGAGGTATCCCAAGGGGTTGATTCTGAGTGATGTTACGCCCGAGGGAGGTTTATGATACATGTTTTCCCGAGAGGCTACTTATGATTTTCATCACTTTTACTTGAAATTTCTTGAAATTCTGTTGGAAACTGTTGGAAAAATATTCTCAAACTACTTTTACTGAAATCAGCTTTTAAGCTTGATGATTTGACATATATGTACTGTTGGAAAGAAAGATTGTACTTGCTGTAAATTTATGACGTGTTTCTTACTGCTCAGTCTTTATTTATATTTATTACTTACTGTGTTGGTGTACTCACATTACTCCCTGCACCTTGTGTGCAGATTCAGGTGCCAGGGCATCAGAGTGAGAGTTGGTCTTCTCTGTCTCAGAGTGTTTCGGAGATTCGTGAGGTAGCTGCACGGTGTCCGCAGCCTTGCCCTTCTCCTTCCTACTTCTTAAAGCATTTATTTCTTAGAATTGTATCTTCATATTAGTTGCTCATGACTAGTGACTCTAGGATTTTGGATTGTATTTAATGTTGGGTATATCCTTACTTGTTTTGAAATGCTTAAACGGTAATTTTTATGAAATATCGGATTAGTAATGATTTGAACGAAAGGTTTCCTTATGCTATACGTAGTGAATTTGGCTAGCCTTGTATTGCGATAGGCTCCATCATGGCCAGGGTGGTTTTAGGGTTGTGACACTCTAGAATCAAAACCAGATCTTCGTTGAAGAATCTTTCTTCTTTTGATTCTTTTATATCTTTTATTGAACCTAAAAATGTTGTTGAGTAATTTCAACTCAGGGGGATATGTTGATGCTGATTATGCAGGTTTTCTTGTGGATAGAAAGATCACCTCAAGTATGACATACTTTCTTGGCTCATGTCTTGTGTCTTGGGCCACCAAAAAGTAAAATTATGTGGCCTTATCTACTGTTGTAGCGGAGTATGTTGTTGTCGCCTCATGTTGTGCTCAATTTTTGTGAATCAAACAATAATTAACGGACTTTGGAATAGATGTTGGTTATATCCCCATCTTTTTTTATAACACTAGTGCAATTAGTGTGACCAAGAACTCGGTTCATCACAAGAGAACTAAGAGCATAAATGTTAGGCATCACTTTTTGAGGGACAACTATGAAAAGGGTTTGATCGCTGTGAAATTTTGTGCTATTGACAAGCAAATAGCTGACATCTTTACAAAAGCTCTAAGTAGAGATCACTTTTAAAGGAACACATGTTATAATTAGGTATGATTAAGATCACCTAAGAGGAACCAGTTCTAACTCTATGATTGGTTAGATAATTTGTGAATTTTGTAAATAATCAGATTAGATATTGCTCAGTCTCATACTTTTATTAGTATACTCTTGTTCCATGTAAATGTCTCACTGATGTCTAATGATATTATCCATATTTTCTAGGAAAAAAATAAGTCTCCCACAAGAGAACATTCAGTGAAGAACTTGGCTCATCGAGCTTATAAGGTATGTATTCTACACTCCGCATAATTTGAAATAACTGCATATGGATCATGAACTGAATAAAGTCCCACTTTATCCACAACTACTTTTGAACCAATTAGCTACAAAATAACTAGTTTCATCAAGAGTCCCATGCACCATGATTGCCGAAATATTTGGGGAAGAGTTTGACGCCTCTTCAAACTGAAACTCCCAAGATGAAAATACTTCTAACCTCCAAAGATTTGTTGTTACACACTCAACATTTTCATCTTTAAATTGATCTGACCTTACCCTCTTATCTCAAATTTTTTTGAAAGACGAAAATCTCCAAAAACTCAAAACTCTCTCTATTTCCCTCAAGTTTTTGAACTGATAAAATGGTAAACACCCATGGGAATCCCAATAACTCTGAAAACCCTTCCTCACCACCTAAAGAACCTTCACCCACACTTTCAACCACCCAAACCCCCAAGAAAAAACATATCAAAATGATTGCATGCAACACACTGGTCAGTAGAGAACGAGCTAAGAAATTGAGTGAGATGCTACAAGCCAATCGAGCAGAAGAACCATAGAATTATGATTATATGGTCTGCGACTGAGGGGGGAGAACCAGTTTCTTCTAACACTGAACAGGTAACCCTTACATTTATCACCTCTGATTTTGGTTCTAAAATTGATGAAAATCTTGAGAATGGGTTTGTTCTGGTTGGGTGTGTGGCTGGTATTGAAAAGGGAAATGTTGTTACCAAAGACATTGGTGGTAAAAAAAATGAAAGTAAAAATAAAAGAGAGCGAGGGTGTTGAGGCTGATGCGAGGGGAGGGGTGGAAGAACAAGTGGATGGATTTGATTCACCAATTGGTTGTGGATTACATGAAGAGACATGTGCAATGGTAGTATGGAGTGAAGAGATTAGTGATAATGAGGAGAATATGAATGAAAATATGAGGATAGAATCACATGAGACAGGTGATGGTTCTGGTGATAGAAGTGCAGCAGATGGGCTGGTTAGATTAAAAAATTTTCATGAACAAGTTCCTTCTCTTGCTAAAATAGACAAAGTCCTAATCTACTATAAAAGGTGTCAGATAGTTACAATCAAAACAAGAAGAAGCAGAGTAAGGAAACTGTAAAAAGGCCTTAGCTGAGAGTGCCAAGAAAGTCGTTCAGATGAAAAAAGTTGGTACCAAGTAGAGTAGTCCATATTAAGAAGATAAACCTCGTTCATAAGGATGACGATAAAGGTGTGGATGTAACCATACCTAGTGCCAAAAAAAAAGGAAAGATTTCTAAAGAAACAAAGGTGTTGGTAGAGGTTCAGTTGTGAGTAAAACAACCACTTCTATCAAAAAGAGAAAAGAGGCTCAAATAGTGGAAGAAAATGGTTAAGGATGTTGAGATTGAACGATTGAAGACTAGGTTGGCTGAAGTAGAGGCTAAGAGAGACTATCTCAAGTGTGAGCTTGCAAAGTAAAAGGAGAAGAATGGTGGTATTCTTTAAGATATGCTGAAACTGCTTCAAGCCAAGAACTAAGAACCTGGTCCTTCCTAGTCCTAATTCCTTCCTAGCCCAGTTGTAACCAGTGACCCAAGTGGGATTTCTCTATTTTTTGCTTATGGTTCTACGTTTTTATTTCTTCTTATACCTTGTGGTAGGATCTTATCAATCAATGAAATTCACCGTTTTTGCTCTAATTGTTTGTTGATATTTCTTAGATGACTAATATCCTTAGATTGATAAAGAGAAAATTGAATCCATATTGCATTTGAAGTAGCCTCAGTAGACATGAGTGATATCTGCTAAAATCTGGTTACTTAAGTTAATTATGAAACTTTTCAATGATGCCAAAAGGGGGAAGATAAGGTGTGCTTGCTTTGGACTCTGATGTTTATAACCTGATGAACCTGGTCCTTGATGGTTTCTGTCTTCAAAATGAAAGTGTTCTAACAGTGTGTTGATGTTTAGTTGAGTTGAAACAGGTTTCATGCTTATGAAAAGCACGAAGTTTGTCATTATCTAAAAGGGAGAATTTGTTGTCCTGAGTAAGTTTGTTTTGATGATTGAAAACGGAACACGTGCATGGACCATGTCCATGGATAGTGTACACAGGTGACAGACAGAATCAAGCAAAAGGCTTGCACGTGAAAGGGATAAGTATAAGTGGTTATATCTGATATTCCCTAAATGAAAAGGTTGCACATTTGATAAGGACCAGGACTCTTGACTTGAAGAGAACTCTATCCAAGATAAGAGAAGAGTTAGAAGTTGAAGTTGACTAGAACTCTTTCAACAAGGAAGAGTAAAACATTAGAACTCTAGTTAATATTTATTTACTAACTCTATATATATCAGTTGTGTTCTCTTTTACAAGAGATGCACCCATACTGAAGTTAAGCAAGAATTGAGAGAAAAATAGCAAGGCATTTTGTGAGCAATTCTTGTGAGTTTTAAGAGTGCGATCCTGAAGCTACACGAACCAGATTGAAGAACCAACTCCATAAAGAGTTTTATGTGTCTTTCTTTATTTCTAGTTCAAAGTGTAGTAGGCATTTTGAGTTGTACCTTTCAACTTTTTTAGAAGCAAATTGTACTAGGTGCCTGAGTTGTATTATTCAAGTTAGAGTTAACTTGACGTAGTTGCAACAGCCTGTGGCATGTTTCTATAAGGGTTAGATTAATACTTAGGTTTGCAAGAGGTTGTAAACTCGAGTTTTTCAAGTTAGACTAAACTTGAAGCAGTCGCAACAGTCAATCACAATATTGCCATACCTTTGAATCGGTTCACAGAAGGTTTACATGGGACAAGAATGAACTATCTCGGACTCCACTCTCTAATTTTATCCTCTACATATACTACAGAGGAAATAGGTCTTCATGGCTTTTTACAATGTTGAAATTAAGAAAGTATCTGTCTTAGATCAAAAGTCAAATATCTCATGTGTAAAAAAAGAAAGGGGAACATAAAACTAAAAACAAGTTTCTAATGAGCCAAAAACCCATTTGACCTTATACTATTTGGCACTTGCACCTTCTATCTTATGTGATTACCATGCATCCATCTTAATGTATCATACCTACTGATTAGCATTTTGTTTATCACTAATGTAGATATAGCACGTGATTTGAGAATTTGTCTATGATAATATTTTAAAGGATTCGGGCATCCAACTAAAACCTTAATCAATAGGTGGAAGAGGCACAAGATCTTTAAAAGACCCTTTGGATGCCCTTTTATACCCGGCATAGGTCAACTATATAACTCAAACTAAAGGAAAAAAAATCTACAGAATCTTCACGAATAAGGGAAAAAGTCAAACCTCAATGATAAAAGCTTACATTTTATCATCTAATCCATTATTTTCATAGTCCGACTCCGCAAAGATGGTCATAGCAGGCTCAGGTTGAGCAAATTGAATAATAAAGGGAATGACTGCACTCATATAAGGAAGAAAATCCTGTCCCATGCAACGTCAAATTCTACTACATGCCTGCAATGAAGTTAAGAAAATAAAAAGAAAGCCAATGTAGAAAGAAATCTGATCTTAATATCAAGTGATTCACATACATTTAGCAAGTATTCAGTAGAAGGATCACCCTCCTTCACTTGTAATCCTTGAAGTGATATTATAAGAACTTCCATAACCTTTGATGACAACCAAAAAAAAATGAAATAAAAAGTAAGCTCTACGTCTAGAAATGACAAACGAAAAATAAGCTCACATCAGCACACGCCTAGACAAGAAAAAGATTTCCAAAAGAGGCAGAAAGGCTGTCATCATTTGGTTGCACACAATTATTGAAAGAAGTAGTAACTCAAACAAGATTAGTCTGGTTTGACAAATCATAACAAATGAAACAAGAACAAAGCAATCCCAATCAATGGCACTGTTGAAGACATAATAAAAGTGTGCTCTCTTCAATAGCTTAGGCTATTATATGTGATGGTCACACGCTTCAACATGGTACTAGAGTAGGTAGAGTTTTGGATTTGAGTCTCCCCGCAAACAAATATAAAAAGGAATTTTTCCATGCTTGGCTCATAAAAAAAGATCAAGCCCGCACGTGAGGAGGAGTGTTGAAGACATAATTAAGTAAATAAAAGTGTGCTCTCTCTAACCGCTTAAACTTTTAGATGAGATGGTCACACACTTCAACATGCATCAATATACGTGTCTAATTTTAGTGGCATCAATGTATGTGTTTCAGTTATGGCATAGTTGGTAGAAGACCTGCTCTGTGTCTTCTCTAAATTTCTCCTTGCTAACAGCAAATCCAACATGACTTATGTAGTACATTGCTCTGGCACGAAACTGGAGATTAGATTTAAGATATGCGTCTCTCAAGACATATTTTAAGTGTGAAATAACAGTGTCATAGTAGGTCCGAAAGTGCTCCTGTAGACGTATAATATATCAGCCTTTATGACTGATAATATAAGCTGAAATAGAACTAAGTCAATAATAAATGCACCAGTTAATACCTCAACAGAATGAAAACGAGACAGGATTTTTACGTGGAAAAATCCCAACTCAAGGGGACAATAGACGTATAATATATCAGCCTTTATGACTGATAATATAAGCTGAAATAGAACTAGTCAATAATAAATGCACCAGTTAATACCTCAACAGAATGAAAACGAGACAGGATTTTTACGTGGAAAAATCCCAACTCAAGGGGACAAAAACCACGACCTAAGCTGGTAGGATTTCAACTTCACTAACTTGTAACTGAACTATTACAAGCTACTTTGTAATGACTCTATTACAAAGACTTCAATCACACTAACTTATAATACACTTATCACAAGCCACTTTGTCACTCATTAGTTACAATGACTTTGACCTATGACTAATTCTAGTCACAACACAAACTCAGATGGTTTATGATTTGGGTTTCCTAAAACAAGGCTTCAAAGAAAGCAAGATGAGAGATATAGTAGAGAACAAAATACAAGATTACAACTCAACTAATGAATAATCTAGACTCGTAGTGGAACCGGTCCATAGTGGAGTTGTCTTTTTGTTCTTGACACACTTGAGACTTCAATGCAAGTTCAACTCTTCAATGCTTGAGAGAATATTTAGTAAATGCTCAAGTCAGTGCCTTATTTGCCTTGAATTATGCTATTATATCTTCAAGGCATCCCAATGATGATGTCCATTCATAGTTGGTACACACTTGATCCAAGGGGAAGTGATTGCTGCACTGTTTTTGCACTGTAGCGTGCACAGTTGCAGGCAGTCACTTTTTGCAGCTGCTTTACAGCGGTAGAGTTGACTTGTACTTTTGCTAGGAAAACATCAAGGGATCAGGTCCCGAAACAGTTTCTTGTTGATCCACAAAGTACACTGTCAAGATTACTTTGAGTATTGCTGAATGGTTGTACCAGGCATGCATCAGGCCCTTTATCTGGTTCTAAGCAGAAAATTTGTTAGATCATCAAAATATAAGACTAAGAGACTTTAAACCCATCAATTACCCCCTTTTTGATGATGAAAAACTTTTAAAATTGATGAAAAGTTATAGAGCCTAACTTGACCAGATAAAGTACCAGGGACCCCATATGTTCCCCCTGACTCTATGTTTCCCCCTTAATCCCTACCTCAATTTTAAGTTAACTTAAAACTTCCCCCTTTTGGCATCATTAAAAATCATAAACAGGAATAAAGCGTAAAGAAGTCCAACACAGCTAACTCATGCCCCATCTGTGCACACAACATGATAGAAAAGAGAAGTAAAAGGAAAACAGACATTGTCCTTAGCTAAAGAGAAGCTTATTCATTCATAATATTAATAAAAACATAGAAGTCTTTTCTATGAAAGCAAAGACTGATTTGGACTGTTGTATCAGGAGCGGTAATGGTGGAATCCAACATGCCATCACAAAAAAAAAAAGTAACAACCACAAAACATCACAAGATAGGATAACTGGGCACTGAGAGGATCCTAGGGGACACTAGAGGAGGAAGGCTTGGAAGTGGATCAGCAAGGGTTTTGAGAACCAGGTCCATGCGGGCATTTGTAGACATATGTTCCTCGAGCAGTTTCTCCCGCAGGGTCTCCACCTGCTGCCTAAGCTCATCGTTTTCCTTAGTCAAACGAGCAACCTCTTCATGAGAAGAACTAGCAGAACCAAGTGTCCCAGCATGTTGACTTAGCTGAGTTTCCAGTATAGCATTTTGAGCCTTCAACTTTGTGATCATATCAGTTGCAGCATTTTGAGCATTAATCAGCTGAGAAATGGTCGGGTTCTTCCCCCAGCCTTTTCTATACACTCACATTCTTCTAGATTTGTTTTGGAGAAGGTCTGCTTGCGGGTTCCTAACTTTGGGTTGGTCAGAGGCACCTTGCAGAACTGAAATACTCGATGAGGAGAAGCCCGTATGGGAGCCCATGATTTCCATATTGAAAGTTTGCCACCTTTTGCATGTATTCTATCATAATGGCTGACATATTTATGGGTGTGAACTCATCAAGAGCCTCCATCAAGACCATGTAAGACTTGGAATCAATAGATCTTCTCTCAACACGGGGTAAAAAAACCTTATCGACCAATTCAAAGAGGAGATGATACATCGGCATTAGTGCCTTCTTATGCACATGTTCCCCCTACTGGATTGCTTGTTCTTTCATAATATCCCTCCTAAAGTTAGCTCCACAAGCACTCTTGACCAAGGACATCTCCCCACACGGAACCTGGAGAGCTTTTCCCAATGCAGCAACATCAAGCACAATATCAACTCCATTTACTAGCACGCAAATGTGGTCCCCTACAACAGTGAAGAGAGTAGCATAGAAGTTTTGCACCTCATCTTCATAAACCTTAGGCACTTCCTCTTTGAACAAATGATCCCATTTCTAAAATTCCACCATCTCCAAAACATGTCTCATACCTGCCATGTCCGAAATTTTTGGGTCGAACATGCGACCCCACAAGACTTTCTGTGTTCTCAATCGCTCCTGTCCAAGTCCACTGTCACTTGGTATAGTCTTCATTGAACCAGGTCCTCCCACAGTTTTTTTCTAGATTTTTCAACAGATTTTTCTTTCTCACGCTCAACAGGCATGATACCACTCTCAGACAACTCTTTCTCAACCACAACCTTTTTGGATTTTCCACCACTCTTCACAGATGTTGCACCTTGTTTTTCAAAAGCTTCCTTGGAAGCTCCAACCAAAGAATTCTGGACCTTAGAAGATATTTTTACTAAGGAACTAGGTTCCTCTTCAGCATCTTCATTAACCTCAACCACTGGAATATCCTTGTCATCCACAACCTGCCCTTGCTTCATCAACCTCTTCTTCTTCTTCCTACGAAACTTATTTCTCTTTTGCAAAGATGATTCGAGAGCCTTTTTCTTCTGCAATCGAGTAGAAGATCTCTTAGACGAGGACTCAAGAGTACCTACTGGTTTGCGAATCTTTAAACAAGCACTAAGAACCATTTCATCTTCATCATCTTAGTCAAAAGGCACATCAATGGGAGGAACAGACTCCAAGGATTTAGAGTAGAAGATGGGTTCCTGATTCATTTCTGCTGAAGGAGAAACAAGTTCTCCAATAGGTTTTTATGTGATAGACTCATGAACCAGAGACTGAAACAAAACCATAGTCCCCTCATCCCCAAAAAATGGAGTTTCCTCCCCCGGAGACTCAGGAAGAGAAGAGGCTCCTTCATTTATAAGACTTTCGGCGGCAATGGCCATGATATTTTGAGTCGCTTCCTTTTTTGGTGACTCCATGGGAGTCACAGAATTGAGAATGGAGGAGTACAAATATTGATCAGGGTCTTCCTCAGAAACCTCAGATTCCTGAGGCGTATCACCTTCCAAGGGCGCTTCGGTTAGATCAGAAGGAGGA
This sequence comes from Nicotiana knightiana, assembly GCA_005239525.1. NCBI lineage: Eukaryota > Viridiplantae > Streptophyta > Magnoliopsida > Solanales > Solanaceae > Nicotiana > Nicotiana knightiana. Next base: position 97,137 of record ML378271.1, read on the forward strand.
ATAGAAGTAGGGTTTGAAGGTGGAGTAATGGTGAAAGGAGGTGACGAGGAAATAGGTGTGGGTGCAACGACATCAGGGTTAGTGGAGGGCTGACTTTCAGGTGGTGTGAGAGTGGGCTAGATAGCAGAGATAGAGAGGTCTGTTTGTTGGCCATTGTGGGATGAGTGACAGTAGGTTCTAATGGGAAAGAATGATTCAGAATGAGTGATAAGGCTTTAAGGAAGAAGGGGTAGTAAAGAGGGGGGAGAGGAACGGGTTTAGACGAAATTCAAAATGGCGTTAGGTTTTGGGCAAGACAAAATGTGTAGAGGAAGTGAAGGGATTTGAAATATAGTACGTGACATACAGACTCTGAAAAGTAGCATGATGCGGCGGTTACATTAATTTTGTTGTCTTTTGAGAAAAACATATTACCACTAACCTGTGGTACAGGAACCAGGTTTCTGACCCTTTTTTTTTGTAAAAGTGTTTGCAGCTCTCTTTTGCAATTCCAACGTTGTACCTTTAGCTTCTATAATCATCATGCGTGTCTACCTGCAACGGTATTGATGTGAGTTAGGCTAGGTCAGAAAACACTTTATCTGACTTTTACCTGAGTATGACTTTTATTGACATGTGAGGAGAACCAGGTTCTCAAGTAGGTTTCATTAAACCTAGTGCATCATATTTCTCTCAAAGTGTTCCCTGCTCAGAGCTTTGGTGAAGATATCTGCAATTTGATATTCAGTGCAGCAAAATCTTATGCAAATGAGCCCCTTTTCAACATTATCTCTGAGAAAATGGTGTGTGACATCAATGTGTTTGGTTCTCTTGTACTGAACCGGGTTCTTTTCCATGTTGAGAGAACTAGTGTTATCACACAGTAGTGGTACACACTCAATGTATACTCCAAAATCTTTCAGTTGTTGCTTGATCCACAGCAGCTGAGCACAGCAAGATGTGGCTCCGACATATTCTGCTTCAACTGTTGAGAGGGCAACGAAATTTTATTTCCTTGTACCCCATGAGATTAGGCATAATCCAAGGAAATGAGCCATTCCAGAAGTGCTTTTCCCGTCCACCAGATAACCTGGATAATCAACATCAGCATAACTAACAAGGTTAAAATTTTCACCTGAAGGATAGTACAGAACCAGGTCCTGTGTGCCCTTAAGATATCAGAGAATTCTCTTGGCCGCCTTCAGATGAGATTCCGTGGGATTTGATTGAAACCTTGCACATAGTCCCACACTGAATACAATGTCTGGCCTACTTGTAGTGAGGTAGAGTAGAGATCCAATGATGCCCCGATACATTATTTGATTCACAGTTGGTCCAGAATCATCCATGTCTAGCTTGGTAGCAACAGCAATGGGGGTGTCAATCACCTTTGATGCTTCCATATCGAATCTTTTTAGCAGTTCTTTGATGTATTTCTGCTGACTGATACAGGTCCCCTTTGTGGACTGCTTCACTTGGAGACCCAGGAAGAAGTTCAGTTCTCCCATCATACTCATTTCAAACTAACTGCCCATGCGTTTGGCAAATTCTTCGCACAGTGAATCTGATGTAGCCCCAAATAGGATGTCATCTACATAAACCTGAACAATGAGCAGGTTCCTTCCCTGTTTCTTCAAAAATAACGTATTGTCAATCTTTCCTCGAGTGAACCCATTTTCCAAGAGAAACTTGGATAACCTCTCATACCAGGATCTAGGGGCCTGCTTCAATCCGTATACAGCCTTGTCCAATTTTAATACATGTTCAGGATGCACATGGCATTAAAATCCTAGAGACTGCTTGACATAGATCTCTTCCTTATGAAAACCGTTTAAAAGGTCACTCTTCACATCCATTTGAAACAAGGTGAATTCCATATGTGATGCAAAGGCGGTGAGGATCCTGATGGATTACATGCGAGCAACTGGGGAAAACGTCTCATCATAGTCGATCCCTTTCTCCTGATTGTAACCTTGGACAATAATCCTTGCTTTGTTCCTTGTAGTATTTCCATTTTCATCCAGCTTGTTCCTGAACAGCCACCTGGTTCCGATGATGGTTTTGTCAGAGGGTCTAGGTACCAGGTTTCATACCTTGTTTCTCTCAAACTGATGCAGCTCATCTTGCATAGCTGTAATCCAGTTTGCATCCTTCAGGGCGTCCTTGATATTTTTGGGTTCTATTTGAGATAAAAAGGCAGAAAATGCTAGGGAATTTTTGGTTTTTTATAGTGTTTGGATTCCAGAATCAAGGGGGTGATTATTTAATCAAGTGGATGAGAGCTTTTGTGTTTCCAGTTTGGGGCTTGGATCTGATTGGTAGAGGAACTAGGTAAATCAGATGGGTTTCCCTGCATTCCTCGTTCAGCTACCGGTGGAGTGCCTAGCACTACATCTCCAACCCTTTCTTCAGCTTTAGTGGTAGTAATTGGGGTACCAGGTTCCTCTGGTAAAGTGGACGATGATGTTGCATTTTCTTCACTTGCTTCCTTCGTCTGACTCATCATGTCAACTTTGCCATTTGAGACATCAAATATTTCTCCAGGTACCAAAAGTGGCTCATTGTCTTGATCATCACCTTCTCCTTCCTTGTTCGAAGAAGGTGTCTCATTGAATATCACATGAACACTTTCTTACACACATTGTGTCCTTTTGTTGTATACTTTGTAGGCTTTGCTTTGAGAAGAATATCCCAGAAAAATTCCTTCATCACTTTTTGCATCAAACTTCCTAAGCCGGTCCTTCCTATTGTTGAGAACATAACATTTGCATCCAAAGGTTCTCAGATGATTTATCTTAGGATTTCTTTCGTTGAGTAGCTCATAAGGGGTTTTGTTCAATAGGGACCTGATCATGCACATGTTCACCAAATAGCACGTAATGTTTATTGCCTCTGCCCAGAAATTTTTGAAACTTCCACTGTCAATAAGCATTGTCCGTTCCATGTCTTCTATAGTTCTGTTATTCCTTTCAACAAAACCATTTTGTTGAGGAGTCCTTGGGGCTAAGAAGTTATGAGTGATCCCATTTTCATTGCAAAATTCATCAAATTTGCGTTGTCGAATTCTATTCCATGATCAGATATGATACAAGAAACCTTCAATTCCATTTTCACTTAGATTTTCTTGACAAAGGCCACAAATACCTCAAAGGTCTCATCTTTTTTTTGAGAAACAGTGTCTAAGTGAATCTTGAGTAGTCTTCTACAATCACAAAAATATACTTTTTTCCACCTCTGCTTTGTTTTCTCATAGGACCGCACAGATCCATGTGAAGGAGTTCGAGATGTTTTGAAGTGCTAACATCCTTCTTTAGATTAAATGATGATTTCACATGTTTTCCTCTAGCACATGCATGACATGCTCTATGCTCCTTGAATTTTGAATTTGGCAGACCACGAACAAGGTCCTTTTTTATCAAATAATTCAGAAGTGAGAAGCTTGCATGCCCCAAAATTCTATGCCACAGTTCTGCATCATTATCAACTGCCTTCAAGCAACTCATATCACCAGCTTCCAGAGATTCAAAGTCAGCAACATAGATGTTCTTGTACCTTTTGGCTACTAGAACCACTTCCCTAGTTACCAGACTAGTAATTGTGCACACTTTTGACAAGAACTCTACTTTGTTCCCTTTATCACAGATTTAGGAGACACTCAAGAGACTGTACCTCAGCCCATCTTCATAGTACACATTCTCAATTGATTGCAAAAGAGACTTTCCAACTCTTCCAAATCCGAGGATGTATCCTTTTTTTCCATTGCCAAAGGATACATCCCCTCCTTGTAGGGCTTTGAGTGAGAGAAAATCCATGGTGTTCCCAGTCATATGCTTTGAGCATCCACTGTCCATGATCTATTGTAGTTTTGTTCCTCTCACTGGTCCCTGCACATATAGATTACGGGTTAGATTTAGGAACCCAAATAAGTTTGGGTCCCTTGTAATGAGGAAAAGGGTGGATAAGAGATTTTCTAGTCCATGCAGGCAAGATACAATTTTTAAAAGTGGCACCTGGTCCCCTTTTCATAGTCACTTATTCAGCAAACACTTTGTTTTTCTGAACAGACTGAACCCTAGCATGGCAGTTTTCTTTGAAGTGCCCATTGTTCCCACAGTGGGTACAAAGCTAGTTGTCTGGAACAGTAATGTACTGGTTGTGCGGGTTGTAAGGAATTTTCTCCTTTTGGAACCCAATCCCCTGCATGTTTTCACTGTTGTTAAAGTACATGGCAGTGACATCATCTGTGGACCAGGTCCACATAAGAGACTTTTCAAGATCAATTTTTAATTTTACCAATTCAGCTTAAAGTTGCCTATTTTTCTCGAGTTCACCACATAGACTATTTTTCACATTATTTAATTTCTTTTCAAGATTGATGTGTGCCTCACTAGCTACTTCCTTCCCTTTCTCAATACTCACAGGCCTATGTTCTGATTTGAGTCCCTCAATTGTTTCTTCTAGGTCTGTGATTACCACCAAGAGGTCATCCCTTTCTTGTTCAATAGCAGCAGTTTTTTCTGCTAGAGTGTTCTTTTCGTTGCTCAGGTTTTCTATGGTTTCCTTTAGGTCAAAAACCACTACTCTCAGGTCATCTCTCTCATTTACTATATTATTATACTTACAGCTAACACTTCTTTTTATTTATCAAGGTTGCTTATGGTATCCTTCAAGTCCACAACCACTACCATCAAGTCATCTCTTTCATTTTCTACACTATTTATTTTTCCATTTAAAGATTCTTTTTATTTTTCAAGACTACCTATGGTCTCCTTCAAATCAACCACACAGACTAATAGATCATCTCTAGATTGCTCAGCCTCTCCTAACTCTATGGTCAAGGCATCCTTATCGTCAACTAAACTATAATATGAATCAATTAGAGCATTTGCTAATGACATTAATTTCTTAGAAGAGTAAGACTTTAGATTTATCTGAACATCCCTGAAACTTATCTCATCATTGTTATCCTCTTCATCATTATCAGACTGGGCCATTAGTGCAAACAATGAATCATATTCCTTTGCTTCGTTTTCCACTGGCATCATGGAACTGTTTCCTGCATCTGGTTCCTCTTCTGATTCACTGGAGGAGTCTCCCCATGCAGAAAGAGCTTGCTTCACAACATTGTCAGCTGCACTTTTCCAGCTGAATCGTTTGTCAGGAACTCAGTTCCTTTTTTCATTTTTGTCAGAGTTGTGTTTGTAGGGCTCCTGCTTTAGAAGTGGACAGTCTTTGATGAAGTGCCCTGGCTTTCCACACTTGTGACAGAGATCATAGTTCCTTGGTTTACTTGAACTGCCTCTCCTCGGTATGCCAACATTTCTTCGAACCATCTTTTGAAATCTTTTAGTGAGATAGGCTATGTCACTATCTTCTTCACTTGAGTCATTGTTTTCAGCCTTGAGCACCAGGTTTTTCTCCTTCTTTGGTTCTCTTCTTTCACCTTCTTTCTTTCTCTTCATCTCATACGTCTTCAGATTTCCAATCAACTCGTCGATAGTTCGAGTTTGTAGATCTTTGGCTTCAGTGATGGCATTCACTTTGCTCTCCCAAGATCTAGGTAAAACACTGAGAACCTTTCGTACCAGCTTGTTTCTAGGAATTATTTCTCCTAGTGAGTGAAGCTCATTTATGATAGATGTGAATCTTGTGTGCATGTCTTGTATAGACTCATCATCCTTCATCCCAAATAGCTCATACTTGGTGGTGAGCATGTCAATCTTGGACTGTTAAACCTGAGTAGTTCCTTCATGTGCCATTTGCAATGCTTCTCATATCTCCTTTGCAGATTGACAAGCTGAGATTCTATTGTACTCATCAGGTCCTATACCACATACCAAGATCTTCTTGGCACGAAAGTTATTCTCTATAGCTTTTCTGTCAATGTCATTGTATTCTTTTCTGGTTTTGGGCACCATCGCACCAGGTTCTCCAACATTATTCATGGGAACATGTGGACCATCACAAATGACATCCCACAGCTCGGAGTCTTCTGCCATTATAAAATCATGCATACGAGTCTTCCACCATCTGTAATACTGACCATTGAATCTAGGAGGTCCTTCTATAATATGTGCACGCGAAAAATTAGACACCACACAAATCACCCCCTCTTGTGTGGTATTGAAGTATAAAAAATCAAATCTGCAGAAGAATAAGTGTATCAACAATGACTAAAACCGTAATCCTAAGATTCTATCCCCTGCATGGATACTTTACTTTCATTGTATTATGTTCTTTGCTTTGTAAGTGTAGGTGCAATGCAACTAGTTTGGCTGCACCTAATGTAAGTGTACCAGGAGATTGTAGGTCTTTTGGGACAACTTCTCTCTATGAGATTATAAAACGTACCCTATCTAGTTTAACACCTTCAATCACAGTATTGCCATACCTTTGAATCGGTTCACAGAAGGTTTACATAGGACAAGAATGAACTATCTCGGACTCCACTCTCTAATTTTATCCTCTAGATTACTATTGAGGAAGTAGGTCTTCATGCCTTTATACAATGTTGAAATTAAGAAAGTATCTTTCTTAGCTCAAAAGTCAAATCTCTCATGTGTAAAAAAAATAGATGGGGTCATAAAACTAAAAACAAGTTTGTAATGGGCCAAAAAAATCATTTGACTTATACTATTTGGCACTTGCACCTTCTATCTTATGTGATTACCATACATCCATCTTAATGTATCATACCTATTGATTAGCATTTTGTTTATCACTAATGTAGATATAGGACATGATTTGAGAATTTGTCTATGATATTATTTTAAAGGATCCGAGCATCCAACTTAAAACCTTAATCAATAGGTGGAAGAGGCACAAGATCTTTAAAAGACCCTTTGGATGCCCTTTTATACCCGGCATAGGTCAACGATATAACTCAAACCAAAGGAAAAAAGATCTTCACGAATAAGGGAAAAAGTCAAACCTCAATGATAAAAGCTTACATTTTATCATCTAATCCATTATTTTCATAGTCCGACTCCGCAAAGATGGTCATAGCAGGCTCAGGTTGAGCAAATTGAATAATAAAGGGAATGAAGACACTCAGATAAGGAAGAAAATCCTGTCCCATGCAACTGCAAATTCTACTACATGCCTGCAATGACGTTAAGAAAACAAAAAGAAAGCCAATGTAGAAAGAAATCTGATCTTAATATCAAGTGATTCACATACATTTAGCAAGTATTAAGTAGAAGGATCACCCTCCTTCACTTGCAATCCTTGAAGTGATATTATAAGGACTTCCATAACCTTTGATGACAACCAAAAAAAAAAGGAATGAAATAAAAAGTAAGCTCTACGTCTAGAAATGACAAACGAAAAATAAGCTCACATCAGCACACGCCTAGACAAGAAAAAGATTTCCAAAAGAGGCAGAAAGGCATCACTGTCATCATTTTGTTGCACACAATTATTGAAAGAAGTAGTAACTCAAACAAGAGTAGTCTGGTTTGACAAATCATAACAAATGAAGCAAGAACAAAGCAATCCCAATCAATGGCACTGTTGAAGACATAATAAAAGTGTGCTCTCTTCAATAGCTTAGGTTATTATATGTGATGGTCACACGCTTCAACATGGTACTAGAGTACGTAGAGTTTTGGATTTGAGTCTCCCCGCAACCCAATATAAAAAAGAATTTTTCCATGCTTGGCTCATAAAAAAAGATCAAGCCCGCACGTGAGGAGGAGTGTTGAAGACATAATTAAGTAAATAAAAGTGTGCTCTCTCTAACAGCTTAAACTTTTAGATGAGATGGTGACACACTTCAACATGCATCAATATATGTGTCTAATTTTAGTGGCATCAATGTATGTGTTTCAGTCATGGCATAGTTGGTAGAAGACCTGCTCTGTGTCTTCTCTAAATTTCTCCTTGTTAACAGCAAATCCAACATGGCTTATGCAGTACATTGCTCTGGCACGAAAATGGAGATTAGATTTAAGATATGCGTCTCTCCAGACATATTTTAAGTGTGAAATAACAGTGTCATAGTAGGTCCGAAAGTGCTCCTGTAGACGTATAATATATCAGCCTTTATGACTGATAATATAAGCAGAAATAGAACCGAGTCAATAATAAATGCACCCGTTAATACCTCAACACATAGATGTATATGGGACAATGCATTTAATGCTTCTTTTTGGACCATCTGTATGCCATTCTGCGTCTCAAGCAAATAAAAAAGAAGAAAAAAATGAAACAGAAATCATTAGTATCTTGCATTTCTCAGTAGTGACATACCTTTGTAACTTGGTGGCCTCTATATTTGTACACCTGTAGAAGTACAAGCAGTTTGTTAATTATTCCATCTAGGTAAAGTATGAACATTTCTGGCTTGCCGGATTGAAAGAAGTCGGGGAGAACTCCCGCTGCAAAGGCCTATAAAAATGCCAAAAATGTAAAAGGACCAAATTAGTTGGCATCAGCAACTGAATGGATTCACTTCTACCACATCTTTAGGCTTATGTTTTCGTTTCCAAACGTCATTATGTGTATAGTTTGGGTATCCCACCAAAAATTTATTAATAATTACTTCCTCTATAATCTCATATATGATAATATTACAATCATTCGACGTTCTTGTAAGTCAGAAACACAGCTCTTACTGCAACAAAAATAAAATTTCAAAAAACACACTACCTAAGCAAATAAATTAGATTTAATTATTAAGACTAATAATAGAAAATTCCAGAAGGGGTGTTACACAATACATCCTTAAGTTGCCTCATGTTGAGGTAAAGAAAAAGAGATTGTTGAGGAAATCAGGAACAAACTCGCACTTGTGGATGAAAATCATCCATAGTTGCAGCTAATGCAAGGAGTGCTTGGTTATGGTATTCTTCTTGCAAATGTGTAGAGAAGTCAGTCAACAACTGGCAAATTGCCACACAAGCAGCCCATCTGACTCGAGGATGAGAGTCTTGGAAATAATTTAGAATCTTATTGAGCAGTTCCTCCATATTCTTAGTCATCACCTATAGTTGCAAAAATAAGCCATGATTCTGAGGTAATTCCCTAAGAAAAAAATCAAAGAGATAATTTTAAACGACAAACATAGTGTAAAAGCATTCTGGTAGATTAATTGCGGCAAACTATCTTATAAATTAAGCAGTTTTCCAGCAAAAAGCATATCCTAAATTCTACGAGTTAAAATAATATGCATTAAAATCAAACCATAGCAATAATTAACACAACTAAGATAATCACTATACCTTTGAGCAACCTTTAGCTATAAGACCAAGTGCATAGAGAGTTGCATGGCGCTTCTCCCACTCAGGGGAAGCCAAGTAAGCACAGAGCTGCTCTTTAGCAGTATGAGCAATAGACTTACCTCCTAATGCAATAGAAAACCGACGTAACCACTGTGTCCCAACTCGGTAGTTATTACTTAATGTTGTTGATCCAGCATACAGTAGGGTGTTGGCACTATGCCAAGCCGTGTCATCTTTAATATCAATTAATAAATTCAGTAACATTATAAAACATCTGCTAATAAATGAGGGCAACCTCTTCATCATCCCAGGTGCCCTCTCCCTTGAAATTACAAGAGGAGTGAATTTTTGACTATTTAAAATTTAGTCGATTGCCCCAAGTATTAATTGACTAACCACAGTGTAGAATGGAAGTAAGCAGTAAAGAAGAGTAAATAATACACAACAATTTATACTGATTTGGTATTATTGTGGTATTTACATTCAGTTTCCCTTGAGTCACAATGGTTCCCTTAAGATCTTTGAAAAATGTTACAATACAAATGATTTTAACGCGTTCACCACCAACGAACAGTATCAACAGTTGATTTCTGAATAATTGACACAACTCTATTTTGTATTCTAGATCTCCCTATCTTTGAGACACTGATAACTAAGGATTACAGTGTTTGAACTAAGAAGTAGATAGACTTATAATACAATGTGTATAGTTGCGCAAGTCTTCTTATTTGAAAGTATCAACCTTCTTATAGGAGAGAAAAGAGTCGTTAAGTCTTCAGCGGAATCAGAGACACAAGATCTTTATAAAAGGGATTTGACCCAAGGGGTGCCTCTTCGAATCCTTCTCTTTGAAGAGCCCAGATTCGATTGTGACTTTCCTTGTCACAACTTGAATTGAGGAGCCATTTCCGCCTGGAGAGAGCTTAATTCTGGACACAGGATAATTGCTGGCGATCTTCTTGATTTGAGTATCTATGATTGGTAATCTGAGTTCCTTTGATTGAGGACGAGTCAATCTGCTTCTCTTGGTTGACCATTAATGTAGCAACAACATCTTCATCTTTTCCTTATTTTTTATTTTGAATCCTGTAGCAATTGCATCTTGCTGAGCATCTCCATTCTTTCCCTTTTGTTTGTCCTGCAAATATAACATAAGATAATATTCTCATCATTGAAACTTAAACTTAAACCTACCATCCTGATAGCCTATATGAGTCCAGCACTATATAGAGATATGGTTCTATATCAGTTCTCTCAGTGTTAATTGCTAGAAACATAATGAAAACGAGACAGGATTTTTACGTGGAAAATCCCAACTCAAGGGGACAAAAACCACGACCTACGCTGGTAGGATTTCAACTTCACTAACTTGTAACTCAACTATTACAAGCCACTTTGTAATGACTCTATTACAAACACTTCTATCACACTAACTTATAATACACTTATCACAAGCCACTTTGTCACTCATTAGTTACAAAGACTTTGACCTATGACTAACTCTAGTCACAACAAAAACTCAGATGGTTTATGATTTGGGTTTCCTAAAACAAGGATTATAAGAAAGCAAGATAGGAGATACAGTAGAGAACAAAATACAAGATTACAACTCAACTAAGGACACATGTAGACTCGTAGTGGAACTGGTCCGTAGTGGAGTTGTCTTCTTGTTCTTGACACACTTGAGACTTCAATGCAAGTTCAGCTCTTCAATGCTTGAGAGAATATTTAAGTAAATGTTCAAGTCAGTGTCTTATTTTCCTTGCACCATGTTATTATATCTTCAAGACATCCCAAGGATGATGTCTATTCATAGTTGGTACACACTTGCTCCAATGGGAAGTGACTGCTGCACTATTTCTGCACTGTAGCGTACACAGTTGCAGGCAGTCACTTTCTATTGCTGCTTTACAGCTGTAGAGTTGACTTGTACTTTTGCTAGGGAAATATCAAGGGATCAGGTCCCGAAACTGTTTTTTGTGGATCCACAAAGTGCACTGTCCAGGTTACTTTGAGTCTATTACTGAATGATTTTATCAGGCATGCATCAGGTCCTTTATCTGGTTCTAAGCAGAAAGTTTGTTAGATCATCCAAAATATAATACTAAGAGACTTCCTTGCATCCACCAAAGTTATCAAGAATTCAATTGCCAAGTGTCTTGTCCCCTCTTCTAAACCCTCATCCTCTGCTATGTCGAACACCATAGCCACCACATCCACTAGCTGCCTCTGCAAGAACCTAGGCTCATTCTTCGCCAACTCAATAAAAAACGACAGCACCTCCCCCTCTTCATCCTCGTAGTCACGGTTACTCAATGAATCAGTCAAGGTTCACACCATACCTGGCAATAGATCTTGAAACCGCTCCTTTTTATTTGAACTACTTGATACGCGCTGAATGAAGGTGATCACAACAATCGTAGACGTCATCCTCACTCTGACATGGAGGGTATCATCATTTAATGTATTAAAGAATAGTGAATGCAAATCCTTTACACAATAAGGGACTGTTGTTTCGCCAATATCGTCATAAGCTATTCGCTCAAATACTAAGAAAGATAACCCTTTTAAGTACTGGGTTGAACCGGAACTAGTGACGCATTGGTATAAGGATGGCAATAATTCAGGCCAGGTATTATCTGGGTCATGAAGTAAATCAACCAGCTTCAGAACGGCTTCAAGGAGCTCTCCGAGGATGAATGCTGATTCTTCCAGCTTTATAGAATCAAGGATAATGCATTTGATGGTAGATTGAGTGGAGACACTTAGACTGTGCCAAGTGCATAAGTCATCATCATCAAGCAACTTGTGGAGAAGTTTAGCGCACTCTTGACGGGTATAAATCTTGTGGGAAGGGCGGCTAAGATAGTCAACAAGCTTAATAGCAAGAGATTCTGGATACTTGTGCTTCATCATGTTGAACAACAACTCAGCGCTCTGTAAGCGATAGCAAAATGAAGGATTCAAATGGAACATTAGAGCGGGGCTCGAGAATGGCCTCCATCTGGGCCTTCTGGACCTCAGTAAGAAAATCAACAGCCAATTGCCTTGTCCTCTTTTCCAGTACTTTCTCATCATCATTAAGAAACTTGTGAAGGAGTTCAGCACAATCTAGCACACGCTTTGCTGCCTCACCGGTGGTTAATGTATCAGTCAATGTTCTCATAATACTTGGAAATAGATCTTGAAATCGCTCATTTTCAGTCAACGTCCTCATCATCTTGATCACAGCTCTCATGGTCACCGTCCTCACGTGGATATTATCGTCATTCAGTGTAGTTAGGAACAATGAGTGCAAATCTTTCACGCAAGGGTTTGTTGTTTCGCCTATGTGTTCAGCTAGGTCCCACAATATTAATAAAACCGCCTCTTTCAAAAGTTTGCTTGAACTACAATAAGTGATGCAAAATCTGTATAAGGATGACAATAAATTAGGCCAACTGGGGTTATCAGGGTGAAGCAAAACCAGCTTTCAAATGATTTCAATGAGCTTATCAATGATGAATGCTGATTCTTCTTGCTCAATATGATCAAGGAGAAAACACTTGATGGTGGATTGAGTCGACGCACTTAGATTGTGCCAAGTGCACAAGTCATCATCATCAATAAGCAACTTGTGAAAGAGGTCAACACATTTTTGACGTATATAAAGGTCGTGGGTAGGGGAAAGAAAGTTAGAAAGCTTAATAGCAAGGGAGTCAGGATCGTACTTCTTCATCACATTAAATATTGAATTAGCCTCCAATTTTGTTTCCTCAGAGCTCGACAAGTGATAGGAAATAAAGGATTCAAATGGAACACTAGAGTCAGGCTCGAGAATAGCCTCCATCTGACCCTTCTGAAACTGAGTTAAAAATTCAACCACCAATTGCCTCACCCTCTCCTCCAGTACTTTCTCATCATCGGTAAGCAACTTCTTTAGGCGGACAACACACTCTGGCACATGCTTTGCTGCCTCACTTATGGTCAATGCTTCAATCAATGTCCTCATCATTCCTGGCAATAGATCAGCTTGAAACTGCTCTTTTTCACTCAACATCCCCATCATTTTGCAGATTACAGCTCTCATGGCCGCCATCTTTACATAGATATCAAGGGTATCATCATTCAGTGTATTACGGAATAGTGAGTGGAAATCTAGTTTTACGCAAGGGACTGTTGTGTCGGCAGCTAAGTTCGCAAATATAACAAAAACAACATATTTTGAAGATTTGTCTGAACTGGAATTAGTGACAAATTGGTACAAGGATGGCAATAATTCAGGCCAATTGTTATTTGGGAGAAGTGAATAAACGGTTATAAGGAGCTCTTGGATGATTAAATATTGATTTTTCATGCTCAATACGATCAGGGAGAATAGATTTGATGGTGGATTGAGTGGACAGACTTAGATTGTTCCAAGTGCACAAGTCAGCATCATCAGTACACAACTTGCGAAGGAGGTCAGCACACTTTCGCGGATATGAAGGTTGTGGGGAGGGAGAAGAAAATTTGAAAGCTTAGTAGCAAGAGAATCTGGATCATTTTGCTTCATCATGTTGAACATTGACTCAGCCTCGGATTCTTTCTCTGAATCTTTTTTCTCGGAGCTCCACCCGTGATCGGAAAGAAAGGCTTCAAATGGCTCTGAGTCAGGCCCCAGAATAGCCTCCATCTCGTGGAGCTTCTGAAACAAAGAAAACTTGCTGCCCATTACTTTACTATATAGAGATGTAAAGAGAGACTGACTATGGAGTTTTGAGAAATGAGAGAGAGAGAGAGAAAGAAGGGACTATGAATTCAAGTTTCTCTGGAAAACTGAAAATGTAATACTCATCATCTCACTGCCCCACCATATGAGAGATATCAGGGTTGACTACTACTTGCTCTAAACTTATTTTGTCCATTTTTCGGTTATTTATCGGTTTTTTGTTAAATATGGGACATACACTACCAAACGTATATTCCAGCGACTAGATTTTCAAAATAACACTATCAAATCAATTGCTCTTTGAGAAATTTATCATTTACCAAAATATATTGATGATAATTGAATAAAATAGTGATGAATAATTTAAGTACTCAATTAAAAATCGATTTATTTTTAGCATGAAATAAAATTTTTTATATTTAGCGAAAGAAAATTACCAATCAAACTAGAGTGTAAAGACAAAGAATTAGATTATTAAATAGCAAAAAACTAGACTAAAAATATGAATGACTAATATTTACCATAAAATTTTAGAAACTTTATATAAAAATTATACATATATATTGGTGTAATAATAAATTTAAATAGCTACTTTTATAGTTGGTTTGGTTCGGTTTTTTTTCAGTTATTTTTTGATTGAAACCAAAACCAAACCAAATTTGATCGGTTTTTAAAATTCAAAACCAAAACCAAACCAAACAAAACCAAACCTAAAATGTATCGATTTTTTTGATCGATTTGGTTCGGTTTTCGGGTTTTTATGAACACCCCTATTCGGAACCCACAAGTTCAAAATACTTGATCCGTCTCTGATTGGAAACCTGCAAGTTCGTTCTGCATTCTTCAGAACCCCGAAATCAGGCTGCCAGGAAATTTTTGATCTCGAGAACTTTAAACTTGTAAGAGTTCTACGAATGGGAAGTCTTGTGTCAGATTGTTCATTTCAGAGATCAAAAGAGCTGATGTTAGATGCTCTTCCGATCCACTTGAATCACTCGGTGTGAATGTTAAGATCTTGGAATTGAGCTTTCCCTCTACAGTGACGAAGCTAACTCTATCAGATGTTTTATTTTCACAACATAAAATTCCTTCTAATCTTGGAGATATTGTAAATCTAAAGATGATTGAAGTGAAACGATGTGGGGAGTCTCTTGAAAAGTCAGCCACGCAAATTCAAAAAGAGCAAAAAGAAGAACATGAAAAGGAAATCAAGGTCCTTATTTATCACTTAGATTCGTCAGCCTGACGTGCATATAAAGAGCTGCAACACTGCTTGAACTAGCAAGTGGCTCAAGTTTATTTGTATTAACTATTAACTCCTGAGCTTTTACAATTAACCTGTTTTATCTTAGTAAAACTTAAGCATTTCTTTGTTCTGCGAGGTTAAAGATTGTGATTGAAAGATAGAGGATATATGGGCTTCAGCATTGCTGTGGCTAATTTTAAGCTTTTTTTTTTTTTTTCGTAAGTGCAATAACATATCCAGCTAGATGGAAGCTGAAGACATAAATCTTTTTCAGTTTGTGTTTGTACTTCAGAAAAAAAAAATTGGATAGATTCATTGCATTGACATATGAGCTTCATTTCCTTATTATATGACATTTGTTTGAAAGGTTTTTACCATATTTGTCAGGCTTGCATTGGCCATACCACTCATTGATGCAACAATTAATGGGATTTGACAGTGTTATTGTACACATTTTACACAGATTATTTTGCATTAATTATTTAGCTCGCAAAAGATTATAATCTTTTAAACATATAAAGTTTCTTAATCTTGATAAACCAAGAACAATAAAGAATGTGATCTACAACTCCTTGGAAACCTTGACTCTTCAATAGATTAGATTCATCTTAACTTAAGAAAAGTGGTACTTTCTCTTTGCCGCACGGATCATACGCTATCTCATCACTCACTAAGGCTAGCGAAAAGTGATCGAATAAAGCATTTGTTCGTACAACTCTCGAACCTCACGCTCTATCACGCACGGAAAAGAAACTGACTCAAAGAAATCGGTCACTAAGCTTATTTTTAGCCACAGATAGCATACCGTATGCTCTTTATTATAACTGACTATGGAAAATTCAGCTGTTCCTTCTGTTTTTTG
This sequence comes from Nicotiana knightiana, assembly GCA_005239525.1. NCBI lineage: Eukaryota > Viridiplantae > Streptophyta > Magnoliopsida > Solanales > Solanaceae > Nicotiana > Nicotiana knightiana. Next base: position 113,135 of record ML378271.1, read on the forward strand.
GATGATTAGGATTTTTATGTCCTCTCTATCTCTTAAATCGACATTAACCAGATGACCCTGAGTACCCAAAAAAAAATTTATAATTTGAAAAAGAATGAAACATAAACTGACAACTAGCATTTGAGAAATTATTATTCTGAAATTTAACTGTCGTTTTTTTTTCGTTGGACTGAAAAATGGTGTTTCCGGTGGAAGACCGATGTCTACAGATGTAACGACCCGGCCGGTCGTTTCGAGAGTTATAGCTCTGTTTTCCCCATTTTTCTGTTTCTTTATGTGTTGTTCAGCTTTACTATGTCGCAACGGGTTGGTTGGTTCGGGTTCAGAGTAGTTTTGGAGTGAAATGAGACATTTAGTGTCTTATTTAGAAAGCTAAGTTGGAAAAATCAACCGCAAGTTGACTTATGAGTAAACGATCTCGAATTGGGGTTTTTATGGTTCAGATAGCTCTATTAGGTGATTTTGGACTTAGAAGCGTGTTCGAAATGTGATTTGGAGGTCTGTGGTAGAATTAGGCTTGAATTGGCGAAATTGAAAATTCGGCGATTTTGGTCGGATGAAAAATTAGGTATAGGGGTAGGAATGGAATTCCGGAAGTTGGAATAAGTTCGTAGAGTCATTTGTGACGTATGTGTAAAATTTGAGGTCATTCGGACATGGTTTGGTAGGTTTCGTCATTGTTGGCTAATTTTGGAAGTTTAGAAGTCCTTACGCTTGAATCCGAGGTTGATTTAGTGTTTTGAGTGTTCCGAAGGTTTGACTAAGTTCGTGTATTGATATATGACTTGTTGGTATTATTGGTTGAGGTCCCGAGGGCCTCAAGTGTGTTTCGGGTGATTAACAAATTTGATTTCTGAAGTTTGAAATGTTGTTTTCTGGTGTATTGAGGATCCGGTGTTTTTTCGCACCTGCGGATGGGGGGACGCAAGTGCGATGGTCGCGGATGCAAAGTGATGGTCGCAGATGCGGAAATGGGCGACTGGAGCTTGATCGCAGATGCGGAGGTTTTGTCGCACCTGCGAGCCCGCAGGTGCGAGGGAAGAGCCGCATGTGCGGAAGCTGGCGGAGTAAGTGAGATACGCAGGTGCAGATGATTGGACGCAAGTACGGTTGCGCATGTGCGTGTCAGGGACCGCATGTGCGAGATACCTGGGCAGAAGGTATAAAAGGAACACTTCGCGAATTTTTGAGCATTTCTCACCATTTCTATTCGGTTTTTGGAGCTTTTTGGAGGGTTTTGAAGAGGGAATCAAGGGAAATTGCATTGAGGTAGGTTATTTGAGCTTAATAATCATATTTATGATAATTTTTAGTTGTTTAAGCATGAAATTAGTAAAAATTTGGGATGAAATTGACGGAATTAGGGCTTGGAATTGGAGAGCTTGATTTGGGGATTTAAAGGGTCAAACGAGATCGGATTTTGGTAAATTTTGTATGGTTGGACTCGTGAGTGAAAGAGGTTTCTAGTTTTGTAATATTTGTCGGATTCTGAGACATGGGCTCGGGGACCGGGTTTGGGTGAATTTCGGGATTTTGGTTGAAATTGATAGTTTTTCGTGTGAAGTTGTTTCCTTGGCCTATATTGATTGCATTATATTGATTTTGGTTAGATTCGGGATGTTTGGAGGCTGAGTCGAGGGGAAAGGTCGTCGCGGAGTAGGATTTGGCTTGATTGAGATAAGTAACGCTTCCAAACATGGTTCAGAGGGTTCGAAACCTCGAGCTATGTGTTATGTGATTAGTATCAAGGTGACACACATGCCAAGTGATGGGCGTGCGGGCGTGCACCGTGAGAATTGTGTCCTAGTTCATTCCATGGCACCACTTAGTGACTGTTTCTTGCTGATATCTGTGTTTCTATCATGTGATTTAGTAAATGTGTTGTAAATCATGCTAGATATCCTGTTAGGGCTTCATGCCGATACTATTGAGACCCGAGTGGTCGTTTCTTGCCGTCATCTCATTAGTTTCATTGATATTTTGTACTTAATCTTATTCATACATATCATGTCTCAGGCTCAAATATTATTATTTGGCACATCATATCATTGTTTCGGGCTAGTTTCATGGCATTGTGAACCCGCGTGTGTGAGACTAGAGAGTGATGACTAAGTGAAGCCGAGAGCCTGATTATGAATGACAGATATGGGATCGGGTTGCACGCCGCAGTGGTTATGTTGATGATTGTGATAGCGCTTGGACTGTAGGAGCCCCTCCAGAGTCTGTAACATACCCCCAGTGAGCGCAGCTGATATTTTGAGGGATGATCTTTCCTGAGCATGGATCTTGTCTGAAGTATTTATACCTGGAGATGGATCTTCTCCATGGGGCTGGAATGGCCTTCCTTGGTACTGAGCGACTGTTGTCATCGATGTGTATATATTCCGGGATGGATCTTCTCTGGGCCAGGTGGCCATATACATACCAAGTGGTAGAACACTTGAGAGTGGAGGTACATGGTACATTTTCATGCATTCTATGCATTGGCTCTTAGAGATATGCTGAGCTTATTACGTTTACATTGTTCGGATTTGCATCTACCTTGCTTTTTGAACTGAACACTTAAATAGGAAGCATGTCTACTTTACTGTACAGTTTAATCTGTTATCTATTAAGGTTTAGTCAGTCACTACCTATCAGTCCATAGTTTGGACCATGGTAGCGGCTGTTGACTATTCCGGTCGCGGACTTCTTTGGAGATAGCGAGGTAGCTGCTTGGCGATCACAGTCCCGCTTTTCTCCTTCCTTATCTTCCTTTTGTGTATTTTTGGCTATTTCCGGACAATGTTGTCTTGCTAAATTTCAGAATAGTTGTAGTATTGGCTCATGACTTAGTGACATCCGATGTTGGGGTTTTATTTTCCGTATTTTGGTTTTTAATTTATCTTTTTTATTCAGAATTTCAGTTGAAAAAGGTTTTTATCTAAATTTTTAATGAAAAAAAATCAAATTATTGAGAGTGTGTTGGCTTGCCTAGTTCCATGATAAGCGCCATCACGACCGGGTTGGTTTTGGATTGGGACAAGTTGGTATTAGACCAAGGTTACATAGGTTTCACAAGTCATGAGCAGGTTTAGTAGAGTCTTGCGGATCGGTGCGGAGACATCCGTACTTATCTTCGAGAGGCTGCAGAACCCTTAGGAAAAATCTCACATTCTTGAATTCTTATCGTGTGAATCTATAGATTCTGGTAACTAAACTTCTATTGTTCCATTCTCTCACAGATGGTGAGGACACGTGCTACTGGACAGGACGACTAGCCACCAGTTAGGCCCGCGAGGGGTCGAGGCTGTGGTAGGGGTAGGGGTGTAGCTCGCGCAGCAGCCAGGGAAGTACCTATAGACCCTCCCGTGGTTCCAGATCAGGTCCCAACCGCAGATGTTCCAGCGGGACCAGCCCAGACACCGGCTGTGCTTATTGTTATTCCAAGTCTTCAGGAGACGTTGGCCAGATTTTGACCGTGTGCACCAGTCTTGCTCAGGCGGTCATTGTTTCTACTACAACAACTACTTCTCATGGCGGGGGAGGCACTCAGACTCCTGTCGCTCGCACACATGAGCAGGTTGTTCAAGGACTTCAGACACCGGAGGTACCACCAGCCCTACCGGTTGCTGCTACTCAGGATTATGTGGTTCTAGTCATGCGTGATGACGAGCACCGTAGATTGGAGAGGTTTGGTAGAGTTCAGCCTCCGACTTTAAGCGTATTCTTCGGACATCGGGTATTTTGGAGACCAGTGCGGTCTCGTTCACTACCTTCCATTTCTCAAGAGCTGTCTTTACTTGGTGGAAGGCTTATGAGAGGCGTAGGCCTATTGGTGCAGCGCCCCTTACCTGGCAACAGCTTTCCGTTCTCTTTCTTGAGAAGTATGTGCCATAGTCCCGCAGAGAGGAGCTGCGCAGGCAGGTCGAGCAGTTGCGCCGGGATGATATGACTGTGACGCAGTGTGAGATAAGATTTTTCAGAGCTATCCCGTCATGTTGTTTGGCTGGTTCTTATAGACATAGATAGGATTAGGAGGTTCGTGAATGACCTCGCATATCAGCTACGAATTCTTATGACTAGAGAGAGGGTGTCCGGTGCTTCTTTGGAGGAGGTGGTTGACATCACCCGAGAGATAGAGTCAATTCGTCGCCAGGAGCTATTTGATAGGGAGGCCAAGAGACCTCGGGGATCTGATATTTTTGGTGGTATTCCTACTGGAGGTCAATTCCAGCACGACAGAGGTCGTCCCTTCAGACATGCTCAGTTGGCTCGTCCAGGTCACCGTGGTGGATCATCTGGCCATGGCCATCACAGTTCCCACCAGGGCCATTTAACTCCCAATGCCCTTCCAGCTCATAGTTTGACTCATGCACCATCTGTATTGGTAAAAAAAAGTCTCACACGTTGGTTGATTCTAGACAACACAGACGGATACGTGGACCAAGGGAAACGCGACAGTTGGACGTGATTCTATACAGAGATACGGAACAAAGAAGCACGAATCAATAAACCATCAAGTCCATCAGCCACGGTAAACTCAACCTGATCAAGACAGGGAAGAGACACGGTCAGAATGAATCTGGACAAAGCTATGGGCAGATTCAAGTACCCACAATTGATTACTCGTACGTTATGTAACCGTACCCCAATTATTGTTATCCTTTGTAAAGCCCCATTAATATCATAATTAGTCATTAATGGGCAATCATAGCAAGAGTTGTACGTTATATCAAGGAATCTCCTATATAAGAGACGGGAATACAACTTGTAAATGATCATCTGATTTTAAAATACAATCTACTTTGCTTTTCTATATTTCTGCAATATTGCCTATTACTCATTTCTCTTTATTTCCTTGATTATCAGTAACTCGTGTTCATCCTAGAAATAGCTTTGGACAAAGGATCTAATTCTTTGGTTAAACAAATTGGTTCCGTTACCGGGAATCTGATAATCTTTGTTTGCTTTTCAAGTGATATCCTCTGAACTATGTCGAACTCCAACGACAACAACCAACAAAGGAATGGAACCCCAGTTCCATTACCTTCAAGAACCCCATTTGGTTCAAGGGAATAATCCCCAGAAAGATCCAATAACAACAATGATAATAATGATCAAACTGTGGAACAAGATCGAGTAAAGCAAATGATTGCAGAGTATGTGAGCCAAGCTTTGCAAGAATTTGTGAGGGGATTACTGGCAGCGTTACCTGCACCACCGACACCACCCCTCAATAATACCATCACCATGGAAAATCCTCAATCTGGGTTGGCGAACTCAGGAAGGGGAGATACTCCTAACGAATCTCTCGAAGCAAGACCATGTATGACTAATAACTATGAATTATAAAATTTACTGCTAACCATGCAGAAATAGATGAAGGATCAGAAGGATCGCATCGAACAAATTCCTGGAGTATCGCCTATCATCAAAGGCATTGATGTTGATAGGTATTCCCAACAACCTTGGAAGCCAAGTGTGTCACCCTTTCCTATACCTGAGAAGTTTAAAATGCCTGACGTTCCCAAATATGATGGAACAACTGACCCACGTGATCATGTGACTGCTTTCACTACTGGAGTAAAAGGCAACGACTTAACAAAACAAGAGATTGAATCAGTCCTTGTTAAAAAATTTGGGGAAACACTTACCAAAGGAGCCCTAACCTGGTATTCTCTTCTCCTAGAAAATTCTATTGACTCTCTTGCTGAGCATGAAGATTCATTTATAAAAGCACACTCTGGTGCACAAAAAGTTGAGAAAAGAATGGAATACATATTCAAAATAAAACAAGGGGACACAGAACTACTCCGTGAGTTTGTAGATAGGTTTCAACGTGAAAGAATGCAATTACCCAGGGTGCCTGATAATTGGGCAGCCATGTCATTTGCAAGCAACCTAAATGATAAAAGCTCAGAAGCCACGAGACGACTTAAGGAAGGTCTAAGCGAATTCACCGCTACAACATGGAACGATGTATATAATAGGTATAGTACTAAACTCAGAATAGAAGAAGATATCATTGCTTGTTCAATAGATGAAGATCATTCCAGATCCAGACGTCCTGAATCAGACAGAAGATCAGGTAAAAACAAGTACGATCCTTACTTAGGACCCTCTGGACGTGATATTCGTTCAAGGTTCGAAAACACTAGGTCAGACTGTAGACCACCAGGAAGAGACGTAGTCTCATCCTCATCTACATCCAGAAAAGATCAAGATGAATGACCTAGAGGTAATACCCGAATTGGGGATCATACCTTTAATGTAAGTACTACTGAACTTGTCTCAATATTGAAGGAACATGGGAGACAAGGTTAAGTGTCCCAAAGAGATGCGATCGAATCCAGATAGAAGGAACCCAGATCACTGGTGTGAATTCCATAACGATCATGGGCACAAGACTGTGGATTGCAGATTTTTACAAGGTGAAGTAGAAAATTTGTTAAAACAGGGCTATTTAACAGAATTGTTTAGTGATAAAGGTAAACAGGCATATATGAAGAGCAGGCAGGAGCCCTCAAATCCTCCTTCTCCAAAACGAACCGTCAACGTGATACATGGAGGTGAAGAAGTAAACGCAGTGGTCTGCAAAACGACCACAAAGTTCACAATTACACATGGAAAACGGGTTCATGAAAATCTGGAAGCGGACGATATAACCTTCGATGATGAAGATATGGGTGGATTAATGCTTCCTCACAACGATGCTCTGGTAATATCTTTACTTATTCATGACACTAACGTAAAAATAGTGTTGATTGATCCAGGTAGTTCAGTTAATATCATTTTGCTAAGAGTCGTGGAAGAAATGCTATTGGGGAATCAAGTAATCCCAAGGGCACGAGCCATAACTCTACGGTTATAACAAAAGGAGAAATTGAGCTTAGCACTTATGCTGAGAGGGTGATCAAAAGTACCAGGTTCCAAGTCATTGATACTGACATGGCTTATAACGTAATCGTGGGAAGGCCATGGATCCACGACATGAAAGCAATACCCTCCACCTTACATCAGGTAATTAAATTTCCCTCTGAATGGGAGATTCAGCAAATTAGAGGCGATCAACAAACTGCAAGAAATATAAATTTCGTGGTACACTACAACAAAACAATAAAGGTGGAAGAATCACAAGATAAGGGAGTCTCCCAAGTGGCTAACACAGCCCAAACATGCATGGAAGAAATTACTACCTAAATAGGTTTGAAAGGTATTATTGCTGAAACATGTACGAAAGAAAATACTTACGATAAGGTGAATCAAGTTACCACGGAAGGAGCATTAGACCACACAGATGCAGATTCCAGACCGAACGTCATTCATGAACCGGAGGAAGAAAAGCACATCAAAACAACTATCGAAGAGATCTGAACAAAAGCCTAAACAGAAAGTGTATATAGGCACAAGGCTGGGCCTCGGTCGAAGAGGTAACTTAATTGATTATTTAAAGGCTTTGGTCCCACTCAGATATGAGAGGCATCCTACTAGAAGGGATGACTCATAAACTAAATGAAGATCCATCCTTCGTACCTGTTAAGCAGAAGAAAAGAAAGCAAGGACCATTCAAGAACCAAGTGATTGATGAAGAGGTACAAAAACTCCTGAAGATTGGTTCGATACGAGAGGCAACGTACCCTAACTGGCTAGCTAACACTGTGGTAGTACCTGAAAAGAATGGCAAATGGAGAGTATGCGTAGATTATACTGACTTAAATCAAGCATTCCCCAAAGATTCATTCCCATTACCACATATAGATCAAATGATTGATGCCACTACAGGTCATGAATTTTATTAAGATATTTAGATGCATATTCTGGTTATAATCAGATTAAAATGGATCCATTAGATGAGGAAAAAACTTCCTTCATTACAAACAGGGAGACTTACTGTTATAAAGTTATGCCTTTTGGCTTGAAAAATGATGGAGCCACCTATCAAAGGTTAGTGACTAAAATGTTCCAAGAACATCTTGGAAAGAAGATGGAAGTTTATATTGACGATATGTTGGTAAAATCAACATAAGCAGAAGACCATTTCCAGCATCTCTCTACTACTTTTGATATTTTACGCAGGTATAATATGAAGCTAAATCTAGAAAAATGCGCTTTTGGAGTGCAATCGGGTAAATTTTTGGGTTTCCATATATCGAACAGAGGAATAGAGGTAAATCCCGCTAAAATTAAAGTTATAGAAGAAATACTTATATTTTAACAAATAAAAGAGAAGTTTAAAGACTAACATGGAGAATAGCAGCTTTGGGAAGATTTATTTCTAAGTCTTCCGAAAAACGTTTTAAATTCTTCTCAGTTCTCAAAAAGCAGAATCAGTTCGAATGGACTGAAGAATGTCAGCAAGCCCTCAAGAATCTGAAGATTTATCTATCGAAACCACCGCTGCTTTCAAAGCCAAAAGAAGGGGAAAGATTGTACATCTACCTGGCTGTTTCAGAAATTGCTGTAAGCGCAATACTAGTAAGAGAAGAAAAAGGTACGCAATCACCTATCTACTATGAAAGTAAAAATTTAAGAAAAAGGTAAGCAATCACCTATCTACTATGAAAGTAAAAATTTGCTAGATGCTGAAACTAGATATCCACATCTTGAAAAATTAGCCTTAGCTTTAATAATGGCATTTAGAAAATTACGACCATATTTTCAATGTCACCCAATCACCGTTGTGACTTCATATCCTTTAAGAATATTCTGCATAAACAAGAATTGTCAGGAAGATTAGCCAAGTGGGCCATAGAATTAAGTGAGCATGAAATAATTTATCAGCCTAGAACTGCAATTAAGTCTCAAATATTAGCTGATTTTGTTGCTGACTTTAGTAATAGCATTATCCCTGAAGTAGAAAAAGAGTTACAACTTTTTAACGGTGCTAATCCGGGCCTCTGGACCCTATTCACTGATGGCTCCTCAAATATAAAAGGTGTCGGCTTAGGCATAGTCTTAATATCACCCACGGGTGAAAAGACATGGCAAGCTATCCAGTGTTATCCTATAACTAACAATGATGGAGAGTACAAAGTTGTTATTGCAGAGCTTGAACTCGTACGGGAAATCTCAATCGAGCAAATCGTGATCAACACTGACTCCCAACTGGTAGTAAATCAGATGCAGGGGACTTATATCGCTTGAGAGACTCGAATGCAAAAGTATCTTGAAAAAGCACGAGAGCTCGTGAGACAATTCGAAACATGGAAGGTAATGCAAATACCTAGAGAGGAAAATGCAGAAGCAGATGCATTAGCTAACCTCGCAGTAGTCACAGAAGTAACAAACAAAGAAAATGCAATTATCGTCCAACTATTCCACTCAACGATCGACCAGTAAAGGAATGAGGTAAATTTCAACAACTTAACCTGGGACTGGAGAAACAAAATTCTTATTTTTTTACAGAATGGCACCGTACCTGAAGACAAGAAAGCAACTCAAGCACTTTGCCGCGAAGCTGCATGGTACTGCCTTATTCGCAACTCGCTTTATCGCAAGATATTCGGAGGACCCCTAGCTAAATGCCTCGGATGAAAGAAGTCCACAAATGACACTGTGGAAATCACTCAGGGGCGAGATCATTAGTGAAAACCCTAATCAGAGCTGGATACTATTGGCCTAAGATGGAAGAAGAAGCCGAGAACTTCGTATCCAAATGCGACAGGTGCCAAAGGTTTGCCAATAACATGCATTGACCAACGGAATTATTGAATTCAATAGTATCCCCATGGCCTTTCATGAAATGGGGTATGGACATAGTGGGACCTCTTCCCACATCTAAACAGGTACGGTTTTTGCTCATGCTAACCGACTATTTTACAAAATAGGTAGAAGCAGAAGCATTCAAACAAGTGCGAGAAAAAGAAGTTAAAAGCTTCTTATGGCGAAACATAATATGCCGCTTTGGGATACCAAAGGAGATCGTGAGCGATAATGGCCCACAATTCATAGGCTCGCAAATCACAGAATTCTTCGAAAACTGGCAAATCAAACGGATCACTTCAACGCCATACCACCCTGTGGCTAATGGTCAAGCTAAGTCAACGAATAAGGTCATTATCAACAATCTAAAGAAGGGGCTGGACAAAGCCAAAGGAAACTATCCTGATGAGTTACCAGCGGTACTATGGGCATACATAACAACTTCATAAACAGCCACGGGAGAAATCCCATTCGCACTTGTCTATGGATCAGAAGCCTTAATACCTGTGGAGATTGGCGAACCAAACATAAGGTTCGTAACAACCATGGAGGAAGCAAACGACGACGAATTGAGGACCAATCTGGACCTGCTCGAACCACGGAAAGAAGCAGCACTAATACGGATGGCAGCTCAAAATCAAATCATAGAGCGTTATTACAACCGTAAGCTCATCTCAGGTACTTCAAGATTGGGGGATTTGTCCTAAAAAAAAAGTCTTTCAATCCACGAAAGAAGCAGGCGCAAGAAAGCTAAATCCAAACTAGGAAGGACCCTACAAAATCCGAGGCATAGTTGGGAAGGGCACCTATGAGTTGGAAGCTATCGACGACAGAGTTCTACCAACAAGCTGGAACGCCATCCACCTAAAGAAGTATTACTTCTAAGGAAAATAAGTACCCCCGGTCAGGTATTACACGTTCGATATTATTTTGAACATTTAAAAATTTTACTAACATTATTTAGATGATAGGCATAAAGCTAACCCATCACCAGATGATGATATTAGACTTGCAAAAACGCGAGAAATAACACAATTCCTGGTCTAGGGTTACACTTTCTGATGGACGTTTTAAAGGGTTAAGCAGTCATCATCTAAAAAACTATATACCTTCGAGTCCGAAATATTTTTCCTTTTCAGGAAAAGGACCACAATGAAGGAATAATCAAGTGCTCGAGATCTCATTCTTCAAAGCTCAAACACTTGGGGGACTATACAATATGGAAGGCTAAGACGAAGCAAAGAAGACTATCAGAAAGTCAAAAGCTCGAGCCTGAAGACCCATTTACCCAACAAGACAAGTAATACGAGCAAAATCGAAAGAGATCAAAAGAGTCATCGAAATACAAATCCTAATGCAAAAATGCAAAAAACCTTCGAACATGTTCAGGCTGAAAGGAAAAATATTAGTCACGAGGAAGAAATGTACATCTTTATACTTATTCAACACTTTTGTAACAAAAACAGTTAGGGGTAAAAGATCATCATCATTTGTACTTACTCAAAAAAAAACTTATATCAAATAAAACAGTTACGAATGAAAGATCAAAATCCATGTATTTGTTCAGAAAACTGTGTCAAATAAAACAGTTACGGATGAAAAAGCATTTTCCTCGTACTTATTATAAAACTGTTATCAATAAAAACAGTTGCGGGTAGAAACCCCAATCTTTATAAAAACTGTTACTAGTGAAAAATAGTTGTTCCCTTGTATTAATATTGAAAAGTTATTATCTATGAAAAACAGTTACGAAATACAAGTGTATATCAAATCTGTTAAACAAAACAGTTGCAACATGAGTTTTAGACGATAATCAAACACATGCAAAATGTCGTGGAAGTTCAAACAAAAAAACATTCCTTGGAAACATTCTTAAACATGTGTAAAATTCCTATCACTCTATTGCATTATCATGAAGTTGAGACGTCTTCTTCATGTCAATCATAAAGGGCCCTCTTCCATAAACTATGCCTATTACAAAAAGGCACACATTTNGAAAATTAAACATGCAAAAGACTTAAGAGTAAAGCATAAACTCGAAGCAAAAAGTCTTAATTTGTATATATTCGAGAAAAGCGGCTACGTAAGAACTAAGTACAAACTAGTACTTAGCCGCATATAGTTTATACGTCGAAATGCCCCTAAGTTGTCGGTTGGGGACTTTTAAAAGATCCAAGTTTACCCCCGATGGAGCTGGGGTAACCACCAATCAAATAAAATAAAAGGGGGGGGGGGCTGAATTAGCACTTTAATCTTCTCGAGAAGGAGGATTGACTTCGTCATCAGCAGGAGGAACGGGAGCAACTAAGGATGAAGAGGCACGAGCAATAGGAGTCTCACCATCAGGTGAAGAGAGGTTATGACCTTGTTGAGCCTTTTCCATGGATTCCTTTGTTTTAGCTATTTTAGCACTAAGGTCGAAACCCTCTTGACTCATTTCCGTCAATGTGTCAAGGCGAGAGTTCATATACGCCCAGCTCACATCAACAGCATCCGCCTCTTCAAGATCTTCATAATCCCTTGCCCATACTTGAAGCTCAACTCTCAATCCGTCCTTCTCCGCTTCAGCAGCTTCATGGGCGGCCGTTAACGGTACAATCGACTCCTCCAGAGTTTGAACTTTATCTAAAGCATTACGAAGATCCTCTTGAGTACGGTTGAGTGATTGTACAAGCTTGCCTGAGTATTCCTCCTTCTGCCCCAACAAGTTTTTCAAGTCTCTAATCTCCTCCGAGGCGCGGGATAGCTGCTCAGCAAATGAGGACTCCAGAATACTCCTGTCTTTATCAGCCTGACTGGAAGAAGCCTTCTCTACTGCCAGTTCCGCTGCCATGAGCCTCATCTGCCACTTCAACGTACTCCTTTCCTCTTCTAAGGCATCCATGTCAATCCTTAGGCTATCATATTATGCTTTCAAATTATGAGCATCGGCCTGCAACTCTTTTGTCTCCTGATCTGTATTTGAGATCCTCTTCGTGAGCTCCATGCCTATAATATTAATCTACAAGAAATAAATCAATTAGATATGATAAATTTCATATACGAAAATGAAAGAGGATAACCTGCATCATACCTTCAAAGAGGTATGCACAACTTCATTGGCCCATATAAGAGCACTATGGCTGGCTAGCTTGGTTTTCTCAGTGGGACCTATCAAAGGCTTGAGCCACACTTCGGGCTCACCCATTTTCTTGAAAAGATTCCCCTTAGCTAGAACCTCTATTATCACCTGCCGCATCTCTCTGCTGGAAGACCCTACTTCCGTAGCGGAAGGCATGGAAGTAGGCAGAGATGAAGCAACAACAGGCACGGAGGGTTGAGGAATTGGGGAAGCCATGGGCAAAGCAGCAGGCATGGAGGATTGAAGAGTTGAGGAAGCCACATGCAAAGAAACAGTAGAAGCCGTAATAGCCAAAGGAGCAGATGAGACAGCTTCTCTTAAAGAAGCAGAAACAGCAGCCAAAGGGACATCATCAGGAGCAAGGTCAAAACCTTCATGGAACAAGTAATCTACAGACTCATGAATGGGGGAATGTGAAACATCTTCAGAGGTAGAGGGCTCAACCACAGACACGGAAGGTGAAGTCATGGGTGTAGACTCATCGTCCAAAACCACCCCCTTCTCCGTGGCCTGCGCACCAAAGCACCCTCCTCTTCTTCTTCTTCCTCTTCTACGGAACGAGACTCACTAATAATCCTCTTCGAGGAAGACGAACCAACAATAATCTCTTGGGCCTAGGCTAAAGACATCTTCGGGATAGATGAAGCAGACACCTCACGAGCAGAGAACCCTATCAAAAGGGAAAAATTAAAGCGACAGAGAAAGAAGAGGCTCGAGTAAGGAAAGAAGCAAGAACAAAAGCTTCACTTACCGTGGGTCTTTACATGCCAACTGTACTTCCCAGCGAAGTACTTCCAAGATCTCTCTTCTAAAGGAGCAATGGACAATAATTTTTCTACCCAATCACGGATACCAGAGACATTCTCAACAGTACCCATGATTGCTGAGAGAAGAAGAAAAAGATACGGTGTTAGTAAAACATCTCAAGTCAGAACGAGGAAAATTAAATAGATGTGAGCTAAAGCGTACTCACGTGCACGATTCCACTTCTCAGGGAAGGGAATATTTTCTTCACCCACTAAACCAACAGTGGGTACAACGACATACCGGAGGTACCAACCCCTATCCTTATCATCTCCAAGGGTTACCAGCACTCTTTTACTCCTAGCAGTCAGAATAAAAACCCCTTGACGAAACAAGGAAGGAGAGTAGAGATGAATAAGATGGTTGAAAGTAAAAGGAACTAAGGCTAAAGAAGTTAAACTCCTAAGACATGCGACAACTCGCCACACAAGCAGACCAACTTGTCCTAAGTAGATATTGAAGAAACGACAGAATTCATTATGACTAGATCAATAGGAGGTCTAAACCCTAGAGTAAAATGGTATGTATAACCAAAAACGTATCCCCTCTTGTAAGACGTTATTCTTTGATTACTATTCAGAATGTAGACAGAGAAATCAGGCCTCCAAAAATACTCCCTACGAACAAGGGAAATCTGACCCTCAGTAATAAGGGTTGGATACCTTTCGACACCATCAAGAGAAGAAGATTGGTCTACGAGAACTTGATTATCTCTAGTCAAATACCAGAAGTCCTAGCCCTCGGAGAAACTAGAGACCTAGCAGAAGGAGGGGAAACTATCTGAGAAGAAGAAGAGCCTCTCGAATGAGTGGATCCAAGACTCCTAAGTCTACCACCCCTCCGTCTCCTATTCAGATCAGAAGATGGCATTAAATTCTCAATATCTATTGCTCTCTGAGGTTGATTTGAAGAAGACATGTTTACAAAGGCAAGAAAACGTTCTTTACAAAAGATAAAGTTAGAAAGTGTTTTGTGGAAGCAAAGAAAAGAAGAAAGGTATTTATACTTGAGGACAACCGTCAAATATGGAAAATAAATATAATGATGAAAAGTCATAATTGAAGGTGTCACTTCGGGACTGACGCAACCGCAGAAAGCCCTAAAAAGCGCCGAGCAACTGCAGAACCAATCTGAGAAGGACACGTGGTTCGAGCATTAAATAGAAGTGACAAAGGACGCCTATGATTCAGAGAAGGATACAATGTTTCGAGGTAAAGCGGCGGCAAAATATTCCCACCATAAATACATATCCACTTACCAAATATTAATCGATAAATAAATGGTAAGTGGGGGGACTATCTGTATTGGTAAAAAAGAGTCTCACACGTTGGCTGATTCTAGACAACTCAGCCGGATACGTGGACCAAGGGAAACGCGACAGCTGGACGTGATTCTATAAAGAGATACGGAACAAAGAGGCACGTATCAATAAACCATCGAGTCCATCAGCCACGGGAAACTCAACCTGATCAAGATAGGGAAGAGACATCGCCAGAATGGATCTGGACAAATCTATGGGCAGATTCAAGGACCCACAATTGATTACTCGTACGTTATGTAACCGTACCCCAATTACCGTTATCCTTTGCAACGCCCCATTAATGTCATAATTAGTCATTAATGGGAAATCACAGCAAGAGTAGTACATTATATCAAGGAATCTCCTATATAAGGGACGGGAATACAACTTGCAAAGGATCATCTCATTTTAAAATATAAAATCTACTTTGCTTTTCTATATTTCTACAATATCGTCTATTACTCGTTTCTCTTTATTTCCTTGATTTTCAGTAACCCGTGTTCATCCTATAAATAGCTCTGGCCAAAGGATCTAATTCTTTGGTTAAACACCATCATGTCAGGGTTCATTTATTCCTGATTCTTCTAGTGGGCATCCCGATGCTCGGGGCTCCCTTCAGTTCCCACCGCCATTTGCCGGGAAAGGTTGCTTTGAGTGTGGAGATTTGGGTCATATCAAGAGTTTTTGTCCCCACCTTACGGGAGGTTCGTCTCAGCAGAGGAGTCAGCCCTCGACTTTAGTTCCAGTTACTTCACCACCCGCCCAGCCAGCTAGCGGTGGAGGTCAGTCAGCTAGGGGTCGCCCTAGAGGGGGAGGTCGATCCGGTGGTGGTCAGACCCATTTTTATGCACTCCCAGCTAGACCCGATGCTATGGCTTCAGATGCCGTGATTACATGTATTGTGTCAGTCTGTCACCGAGATGTCTCAGTCTTATTTAACCCTAGTTCCACATATCCATATGTTTCATCATATTTTTCTCATTTTCTGGATATGCCCCGTGAGTCTTTATATATATATATATATATATATATATATATATATATNGTATGGTTGACTTCGATGTGATATTGGGCATGGATTGGTTATCTCCATGTCATGTTGTTCTAGATTGTCACGCTAAGACCGTGACCTTAGCAATGCCGGGATTTTCAAGGGTTGGGTGGAGCGGATCTATAGATTATGTACCCATTAGGGTGATTTCATACTTGAAGGCTCAACGTATGGTTGATACGGGTTGCCTATCTTATTTGGATTTTTGTTAGGGATGTTAGTGCAGAGAATTCCACTATTGATTATGTTCCAGTGATCCGTGTTTTTCTGGATGTGTTTCCGCAGACCTGTTGGGCATGTCACCGAGCAGGGACATTGATTTTGGTATTGATTTAGTGCCAGGCACTCATCCTATTTCTATTCCACCGTATTGTATGGCACCGATGGAGTTGAAGGAATTGAAAGAACAACTTCAGGAGCTCATAGATAAGGGATTTATTCGGGCTAGCGTGTCACCTTGGGGTGCACCGATTCTATTTGTGAAGAAGAAGGATGGTTCCATGAGAATGTGTATTGATTACAAGTAGTTGAACAAGGTCACAGTCAAGGACAAGTATCCTCTGCCTCGTATGGATGATTTATTTGACCACCTTCAGGGATAAAGGGTGTTCTCTAAGATTGATTTGAGGTCCGGGTATCATCAGCTGAAGATGCGGGATTTGGATATTCATAAGACGACTTTCAGGACTCGTTATGGCCATTATGAGTTCTTGGTGATGTCTTTTGGGATGACCAATGCCCCAACAACGTTCATGCATTTGGAAAAGTTTATTCTAGCTTTGGACTCCTTCGTTATTGTGTTCATTGATGACATCCTGGTGTACTCTCATAGCCAGGAGGAGAATGTCCAGCATTTGAGAATTGTATTACAGAGATTGAGGGAGGAGAAGTTTTATGCAAAGTTCTCCAAGTGTGAGTTTTGGCTTGGCTTGGTAGCATTCTTGGGGCACATGGTGTCCAGTGAATGTATTCAGGTGGATCCGAAGAAGATAGAGGTGGTGCAGAGTTAGCCTAGACCATCCTCAGCTACACAGATTAGGATCTTCCTTGGTTTGGCGGGTTATTATCGTCGCTTTGTGGAGGGATTTTTATCTACTTCTTCGCCCTTGACCAGATTGACTCAGAAGGGTACTCCATTCAGGTTGTCGGACGAGTGTGAGAAGAGCTTTCAGAAGCTCAAGACTGCTTTGACCGCAGCTCCAGTGTTATTTCTGCCATCAACTTCAGGTTCTTATACCGTGTATTGTGATGCCTCGAGGATAGGCATTGGTTGTATTTTGATGTAGGAGGGTAAGGTGATTGCCTACGCCGCGCGCCAGTTGAAGACCCAAGAGAAGAATTATCAGGTACATGATCTTGAGTTAGCAGCCATTGTTTACGCCTTAAAGATTTGGCGTCATTATTTGTATGGGGTCCACTGTGAGATTTAAACTAATCGCTGGAGTCTGCAACATCTGTTTAGGCAGAAGGATCTTAATTTGCGTCAGCGGAGATGGTTGGAGCTTCTTAAGGATTATGATATCACTATTCTATACCATTCGGGGAAGGCCAATGCGGTGGTCGCTGCCTTGAGTCGCGGGGTAGAGAATTTGGGGAGTTTAGCATATCTTCCAGCAGCAGAGAGACCTTTAGCATTGGATGTTCAGACCTTAGTGGGCTAGCTTGTGAGATTGGATATATCGGAGCCTAGCCGGGTATTGGCTTGCGCAGTCTCCAGCTCTTCTCTTTTCGACCATATCAGGGAGCATCAGTGTGATGACCCCCGCTTGCTCGTTCTACAAGACAGGGTTCGGCAAGGTGATGCTAGGGATTTGACTATTGGTGATGACGGTGTGATGAGGATGCAGGGCCGAATATATATGCCTAATGTAGATGGGCTTCGGGAGTTAATTCTTTAGGAGGCCCAAAGCTCGCGGTATTCCATCCATTTGGGTGCCGCGAAGATGTACCAGGATTTGATACAGCACTATTGGTGGAGGCAGATAAAGAAGAATATAGTCGAATTTTTAGCTCTGTGTCTCAATTGTCAGCAGGTTAAGTATGAGCATCAGAGGCCAGGTGGCTTGCTTCAGAGATTAGATATTCCGGAGTGGAAGTGGGGAGCGACTCGCCATGGACTTCGAGGAGGTTCGATGCAATATGGGTTATTGTGGATCGGCTGACCAAGTCCGTGCACTTCATTCCTGTTTGTAATACTTACACTTCGGAGCGGTTAGCTTAGATTTATATTCGAGGGATTGTTCGTCTGCATGGCATCCCAGTTTCCATCATTTCTAATAGATGTACTCAATTCACATTGCAGTTCTAAAGGGCCGTGCAGTGGGAGTTGGGTACTCAGGTTGAGTTGAGCACAACTTTTCACCCTCAGACGGAAGGGCAATCTGAGCGCACGATTTAGATTTTGGAGGACATGTTGTGCGCTTGTGTCATTGATTTTGGAGGTTCATGGGACTAGTTTCTTCCACTCACAGAGTTTGCATATAATAATAGTTATCAGTCGAGTATTCAGATGGCTCCATACGAGGCTTTATATGGGAGGAGGTGTAGATCTCCGATTGGTTGGTTTGAGCCGGTAGAGGATATACTCTTGGGTACTGTAACGACCCGGTAGGTCATTTTGAGAGTTAGCGTCCCGATCCCCTAATAACTATTTTCCTTATGTGTCGTGAAATTCGAAGATTTTTTGGACACATAGTCCATGCATATGAGTTTAAGCTTTAGAAATCGGAGCGTAGTTGGAACTGTGGGAAGACAGGTCCGGAATGGGATTCCATTGACTCCATTAGCTCCGTTGGGTGATTTCGGAGTTAGGAGCGTGTCCGGAATGTGTTTTCGAGGTATGTAGTAGATTTAGGCTTGAATTGGCGAAAGTTAGAATTTCGGAGATTTCGGCCGATAGGTGAAATTTTGATATCGGGCTTGGAATGGAATTCCAAGAGTGGGTGTAGGTCCGTTGTGTTATTCGTGACCTGTGTGCAAAATTTGAGGTTATTCGGACTACTTTTGATGTGTTTCAGCATCGGCTGTAGATTTTTGAAATTTCATAAGTTCTTAGGCTTGAATCCATGCATAATTGATGATTCTGATGTTATGTGATGTGTTTTGAAGGCTAGACTAAGTTTGGATATGGTATTAGGACTGGTTGTCAAGTTTAGTTGAGGTCCCGGGGGCCTCGGAGAATGTTCGGGTGTTCAACGGGATGAGTTTTGAACTTAAAACCAGTTGAAGCATTGCTGGTGCTGGTGTTTTCGTACCTGCGGAAGGGGAGCCGCAGGTGCGGAAAGGGGGCTCGCAGGTGTGGGTTTGGTCAAGTCAACTAGTTCTCGCAGGTGCGGTCTGGATTCCGCAGGTGCGGAGCCGCAGATGTGGCCCAGTAACCGCAGGTGCGGCCCTAGCCCTTTCAGTGAGTTTTCGCACCTGCGATGGATTTTCTGCAGGTGCGGTCCAAGAGTCGCAGGTGCGGAATACTTGGGCAGTTTATACCAAATTCAAGGGATTGAAATTCATATCTTCTAAAAATGATTTGGAGATCAGGAGTAGGCAATTTTTAGTGGGTTTTGAGGAGAAGATTCATAGGTAACAATTCCAAACCTTATTTAACTTGTACATTAATAATCTATAGTAATTTCTTCCATGCAATCAATGAATTTGGGTGAAAAATCATGAAAATGGGAAGAAAATTCCCCAAAATAGAAATCCGAGAATTTAATGAGATTTTGATGTCGTTTTTCGATGATTCTTGATCGAGTGAGTTCATGAGTGAATGGGTGTTCTAAATTTGTAACTTTCACCCGATTTCGAGGCGTGGGCCCGGGGGACGTTTTGGGCAATTTTCCTAATTTCACGTATTAGCTTAGAACTTATTAGCTATTTTGATTCCTTAAAGTGATATTTACATTATGCAATCGAATTGAATAGATTTGGGCCATTCGGAGTGGGCTACTCGTGCCAAGGGCGTGTATTTGAGTTGAGTAGCGTAGTCGAGGTAAATGGCTTGCCTAACTCTGTGTTGGGGACTTCCCCTTAGGCTATTTTAATACTGTTTTATGTTGTTTGGGCGCCGTGTACGTGAGGTGACGAGTAAGTACACGGTCCATTGTTGCTAAAACTCCATTTTTTCCCTCCATGACTTAAATCATTTCATTCCTATTTCACTGTTTCATGTATAGACTATGTAGTTTAGATTAGGAAGTAGCATGTCTACCTGTTTTACTTGAACTTCCCCTAGTTGTTTCTATGTGCACCATGTTTAGGTAGTTTTATCCATATTTGTGCCTGTGATTTTTCCTGAACTGTTTTAAATAAAAAATTTATACGGTATTTTTACTACATTGCATCTTTAAATTGGGACTACAGACGAGATTCTGGGAGCTTTTCCCCTGTACTGCATTGCATATTTAAATTGGGACTACAGACGAGATTCCGGGAGCTTTCCCCCTGTACTGCATGGCATATTTGAATTGGGACTACGGATAAGATTCGGGAGCTTTCCTCCTCTACTGCATTGCATACTGGTTACTATGAGATATGTTGTGCTGAGTCGAGGGGCTCCCTGATTTTCTTTTAGCTCATTGTTTCTACTGTTCTGCCTTAACTTACTATATTTCTCTGTTAAATTTTAAACTGTTTTCACTATAAAATCGAGTAGAGCCTTAACCTGACCTCGTCACTACTCGACTGGGGTTAGGCTTGGCACTTACTAGGTACCAATTTATGGTGTACTCATGCCCTTTCCTGCGCATGTTTTTCATGTGTAGATCCAGGTACCAGCATTTCGTTTCGTGGCTAGGGGTCCGAGCAGCAGCTTCCAGGAGACCGAAAGGTAATTCTGCCGCGTCCGCAGAGTCCTTCGGGGCACCTTCCACTCTAGACTTAGATAGATTTATTTCATGTAATTCCTTACGTTGTATAGAACACTTTGATATAGAACTTGTGACTAAAGTGATATTTCGGGTTTTTGGAAAGTTGTATTTTGTACGCACCAAGTGGTGATGTTTCATTTACAGATTTACTTAATTCCGTCTTTATTTTATTGCTTCCATTTAATATCTTTTCCCCCAATTAGGCTTACCTAGTAGTAGAGACTAGGTGCCGTCACGATGCCTTTCGGAGGGGAAATCGGATCGTGAAAGTTGGTATCAAAGCATCTAGGTTCATAGGAGTCACAAGTCACAAGCCGGTTATTAAAGTATCGCGGATCAGTGCGGAGACGTCCGTATCTATCTTCGAGAGGCTATGTAACTGTTAAGAACAATCATATTTCTTTGATTGCCTTGTCGTGCGAGTTATTGACATCAAAACTTCTAAAATTCTATTCTATCCTTTGCCACAGATGGTGAGGACCCGTACTAGAAGGACCGACAACCAGACACCTGAGCCCCCTGTCAAAGCCGCTAGAGGCCGGGGTCGGGGTAGAGGACGACCACGTGGTGCAGCCCGAGCACCGATGAGAGCAGCGACAGAGGGGCCTATAGCAACCCCAGCTGGAGAGTCGGCACAGGAGGTCCTTATTGCTGCTCCAGCCTTACAGGATACTTTAGCTCAGTTCATGAGCATGTTCAGTACTCTAGCTCAGGTTGGACTACTCCCGATAACTCCCGCTATATCCCAGGCCAGAGGAGGGGCACAGACTCCCGCAACCATACTCCTGAGCAGAGGGTCCATGATGGGCAGGTCCCTGAGTATATTCCTATGACCCCAGTGGCTCCATTTCAGCATGATGCTAGGGTAGCTGCTTCTAAGGTCGAGCAGCTCCGGGTTGAGAGGTACAAGAAGTACCACCCACCTACTTTCAGCGGACTAGCTTCAGCTGACGCTCTAGGATTTCTTGAGGAGTGTCATCTTATTCTCCGCACTATGGGCATTGTGGAGACCAGTGGGGTTTCTTTCACCGCTTTCCAGCTGAGGGGAGCGGCATATCAGTGGTGGCGGGCCTATGAACTGAGTAGTCTGGACGAGGCAGCCTCACTCACTTGGACTCAATTTTCAAAGATGTTTCTGCGAGAGTATGTCCCTCAGAGCCTCAGGGATACTTGGCGCGTGAAGTTCGAGTAGTTGCACCAGGGTACTATGACTGTGTCAGAGTATGCAGTTCGTTTTAGCGAGTTAGCTCGGCAATGCACCAACCTTGGTTGCCACAGTTAGAGAGCGAGTTCGCCGTTTAATTGAGGGGCTCCATCCTAGTATTCGGACCAGTATGGCCAGAGAGTTGGAGATGGATATCACTTACCAGCAGGCGGTGAGTATTGCCAGGAGAGTAGAGGGCATGTTCGCCCGGGACAGAGAGGAGAGAGAGGCCAAGAGGTCTCGAGAGACTAGCCATTTTTCAGGAGCTCGTGCACCAGTAGCACGTTACGGTAGGGGCTTTGTGGGTCGCCCTGTTCATTCAGCCCTTCAGCAGCCAATGGTATTCCAGCTCCTCCTACACCGTAGGAGTCCTATAATGCACCGCTAGTATCCAGTGTGCCTCCAGTTTGAGGAGCTATTTATGGCCATCCCAACAGGCCAGCTCCTATTTAGTCTCAGCCGCATCATCCTCCAAGGGGTTGTTTTGAGTGTGGTGACACTCGTCATGTGATTAGAGATTGCCCCAGGGCCAAGAGGGGTGCACCTCCACAGTCTTATCAGCCTCCACGTGCTTCATCGGGTCCTCCAGCTATTCTTCCCGCCCCAGTTGCCACTCCACCTCCTCAGTCAGCTTGAGGTGGGGGTCGAGGAGGTAGATGTCACCCTAGAGGGGGAGGCCAGGCCAGGTACTATGCCCTTCCAGCCCATTCCAAGGCTGTTGCTTCAGACTCAATCATCACAGGTATTGTCTGTGTCTGCCATAGGGATGCATCAGTACTATTTGATCCAGGCTCTATGTATTCATGTATGTCCTCTTATTTTGATCCACATCGGAGATATCTCGGGATTCTTTGAGTTTCCCTGTTTATGTATCTACTCTTGTGAGAGACTCTCTAGTTGTGGACCGCGTATATCGGTCGTGTTGGATTTCTCTTAGTGGTTTTGAGACCAGGGTTGATTTATTATTACTCAGCATGGTAGATTTTGATGTTATCTTGGACATGGTCTGGTTGTCGCCCCATTATGTTGTTCTTGATTCTCATGCTAAGACCATGACGCTGGCTATGCCAGGATTGCCGAGATTAGAGTGGAGAGGTACCTTAGAGTATACTCCCCACAGGGTCATTTAATTTCTTAAGGCTCGGCGGATCGTTGAGAAGGGGTGTGATGCGTACTTGATACCCTCCAGTTGAGTCATTCCCAGTAGTGAGGGAATTTCCTGATGTATTCCCAGCTGATCTTCCGGGTATGCCGCCCGACAGAGATATTGATTTCGACATTGATTTGTTGCCGGGCACTCAGCCCATTTCTATCCCTCCTTACCGTATGTCTACTCCTGAGTTGAAGGAGTTGAAAGAGAAGTTACATGAGTTGCTTGATAATGGTTTCATAAGACCCAGTGTATCACCTTGGGGCGCTCCAGTATTATTTGTAAAGAAAAAGAATGGTTCTATGCGTATGTTTATTGATTATCGGTAGTTGAACAAGGTCACCATGAAGAACAAGTATCATTTGCCTCGCATTAATGATTTATTCGACAAGTTACAGGGTTCCAGGGTATTCTCCAAGATTGACTTGTGTTCTGGCTATCATCAGTTGAAGATTCGGGAGCCGGATATCCCGAAGACTGCCTTCAGGACCAGACATGGTCACTATGAGTTTCTTGTTATGTCATTTGGGCTGACCAATGCCCCATCAGCTTTTATGCATTTGATGCACAGTGTGTTCCAGCCTTATCTTGATTCCTTCATCATTGTGTTTATTGACGACATTCTTGTGTATTCCCCATCACGGGAAGATCATGAGAAGCACTTGAGGACTGTGCTTCAGACTTTGAGGGAGAAGAGATTGTATGCAAAATTCTCTAAATGTGAGTTCTGGCTTGATTCAGTGGCATTATTGGGTCACCTAGTGTCATGGGATGGGATCAAAGTAGATTCGAAGAAAGTGGAGGCGGTGCAGAGTTGGCCTAGACCGTCATCAGCTATGGAGATCCGCAGTTTCCTTGGTTTGGCTCGGTACTATCGCCGTTTTGTGGAGGGATTTTCATCCACTACAGCACCGATGACCAAGTTGACTCAAAAGGGTGCTCCGTTCAAGTAGAATGAGGAGTGTGAGGAGAGCTTTCAGAAGCTCAAGACAGCCCTGTCTACAGCTCCAGTGTTGGTATTGCCTACGGGTTTAGGGTCCTATACCGTCTATTATGATGCATCGAGGATTGGCTCGAAGCGGTGTTGATGCAGGACGGTAAGGTGATTGCCTACCCGTCCAAACAGTTGAAAGTGCATGAGAAGAACTATTTAGTTAATGATCTCGAGTTGGTAGCGACTGTTCACACCCTGAAGATATGGCGTCATTATTTATACGGAGTTCCCTGTTAGATTTTCACTGATCACCGGAGTTTGCAGCACATATTCGAGCAGAAGGACCTCAATTTGCGCCAGTGGGGATGGTTGGAGTTGCTAAAGGACTATGAAATCACTATTTTATACCACTCGGGGAAGGCCAATGTGGTGGCCGACGCGTGGAGTTGCCGGGCGGAGATTTTGGGGAGTTTGGCATATCTTCTTGAAGTTGAGAGGCCCTTAGCCTTAGATATTCAGTCCTTAGCTAGTCAGTTCATGAGGTTGGATCTTTTAGAGCCCTTCTGGGTTTTAGCTTGTGTGGTGGCTCGGTCTTCTCTTTATGACCGCATTCGGGAGCGCCAATATGATGATCCCCACCTTCTGGTTCTTCAGTATAGGGTTCAACGAGGTGACTCCAGGGATGTGACTATAGGAGATGACGGTGTGATGAAGATGTAGGGTCGGATCTGTGTGCCTAATGTGGATGGGCTTTGGGAGTTGATTCTTGAGGAGGCCCATAGCTCGCGGTATTCCATTCATCAGGGTACCGCGAAGATGTACCAGGATCTGAGGCAACACTATTAGTGGAGAAGGATGAAAAATGATATAGTGGAGTTTGTAGCCAAATGTCTCAACTGTCAGCAATTCAAATATGAACATCATAGACCGGGAGGGTTACTTCAGCAGATTGAGCTCCCAGAGTGGAAGTGGGAGCTGATCACCATGGACTTCATGGTTGGTCTTCCTCAGACTTTGAAGAAGTTTGATGCTATTTGGGTGATTGTGGATCGACTGACCAAGTCAGCCCATTTCATTCCGGTGTTGACTACATACTCCTCCGAGAGGTTGGTGGAGATTTATATTAAGCATATTGTTCGCCTCTACGGTATTCAAGTATCTATCATTTCAGACAGAGGTACACAGTTCACTTCACGATTTTGGAGTGCCGTTTAGCAGGAGCTAGGTACCAGGGTAGAGTTGAGTACAATCATTCACCCTCAGACAGACGGGCAGTCCGAGCGCACGATTTAGATTCTTGAAGATATGCTTCGTGCCTGTGTGATGGACTTTGGAGGGTCATGGGACCGATACTTGCCACTTGCGGAGTTTGCTTATAATAACAGCTACTAGTTCAACACTCAAATGGCGTCGTATGAGGCTTTGTATGGTAGACGGTGCCGGTCCCCAGTGGGATGGTTTGAGCGGTGCGAGGCCCGATTGTTGGGTACAGATTTGGTCCAGGACGCCCTGGACAAGATGAAGGTGATTCAGGAGAGACTTCGCGCAGCTCAGTCCAGGAAGAAGAGTTATGCGGATCGGAAGGTTTGTGATTTGACATTTATGGCTGGTGATCGGGTTTTACTTCGGGTATCGCCTATGAAGGGCATCATGAGGTTGAGGAGGAAAGGTAAGCTAAGTCTGAGATTTATTGGCCCTTTTTAGGTGTTGCGACGTGTTGGGTAGGTTGCTTATGAGCTAGCCCTGCCTCCCAACCTAGCAAGAGTTCATTCGGTATTCTACGTCTCCATGTTCCGGAAGTATCACGATGACCCGACTCATTATTTGGATTTCAGTTCAGTCCAGTTGGACAAGGATTTATCATATGTTGAGGAGCCGGTAGCTATATTGGGTAGACAGGTTAAAAAGCTCAGGTCAAAGGATATTGCGTCAGTAAAGGTATAGTGGAGGGGTCAGCCTGTCGAGGAGGCGGCTTGGGAGACCGAGCAGGATATGCGCAGTCAGTACCCTCGTCTTTTCACAGCTTCAGGTATGTCTCTATACTCGTTCGAGGACGAACAATTTTCTTAAGAGGGGGAGAATATAACGACCCGGTAGTTCGTTTTGAGAGTTAGCGCCCCGATCCCCTAATAACTATTTTTCCCATGTCTATATCTGCTTATGGGACTTGACAGAATGATTAGTCGTGAAATTCTGAGAGTTTTTGGAAACATAGTCCCTGCATATTAGTTTAAGCTTTAGAAATCGGACCGTAGTTGGAACTATGGGAAGACGGGTCCGGAATGGGATTTCGTCGACTTCGTTAGCTCTGTTGGGTGATTTCGGAGGTAGATGCGTGTCCGGAATGTCTTTTCGAGGTCTGTAGTAGATTTAGGCTTGAATTGGCAAAATTTAGAATTTTGGCGATTTCGACAGATAGGTGAAATTTTGATATCGGGCTCGGAATGGAATTCTGAGAGTGGTTGTAGGTACGTTGTCTCATTTGTGACCTGTGTGTAAAATTTGAGGTCATTCGGACTAGTTCTGACGTGTTTCGGCATATGTTGTAGATTTTGGAAATTTCATAAGTTCTTAGACTTGAATGCATGCACAATTAGTGATTCTGATGTTATGTGATATGTTTTGAAGGCTCGACTGAGTTTGGATAAGGTATTGGGACTGGTTGGCAAGTTTTGTTAGTGTCCCGGGGGCCTCGGAGAATGTTCAGGTGTTCAACGGGATGAGTTTTGAACTTAAAACCAGCTGAAGCATTGTTGGTGCTGGTGTTTCGCAGGTGCGGAAGGGGAGCCGCAGGTGCGGAAAGGGGTCTCGCGGGTGCGGGTTTTGTCAAGTCAACCAGTTCTCGCAGGTGCGGTCTGGGTTCCGCAGGTGCAGAGCCGCAGATGCGGTCCAGTGACCGCAGGTGCGGCCCCATCCCTTTCAGTGAGTTTTCGCACCTGCGATGGATTTTCCGCAGGTGCGGAATACCTGGGCAGTTTATACCAAATTCAAGGGCTTGAAATTCATATATTCTAAAAACAATTTGGAGATCGGGAGTAGGCGATTTTGAGTGGGTTTTGAGGAGAAGATTCATAGGTAACAATTCCTAACCTTATTTCACTTGTACATCATTAATCTATAGTAATTTCTTCCATGCAATCAATGAATTTGGGTGAGAAAATCATGAATATGGGAAGAAGACTCCCCAAAATTGAAATCTGAGAATTTAATGAGAGTTTGACGTCAGTTTTCGATGATTCTTGTTCGAGTGAGTTCGTGAGTGAATGGGTGTTCTAAATTTGTAACTTTCACCCGATTCCGAGGCCTGGGCCCAGGGGACATTTTGAGAAATCTTCTTAATTTCGCGTATTAGCTTCGAATTTACTGGCTATTTTGATTCCTTAAAGTGATATTTACATTATGCAATCGAATTGAATATATTTGGGCCATTCGGAGTCAGATACTCGTGGCAAGGGCGTGGTTTTGAGTTGAATAGCGCAGTCGAGGTAAGTGGCTTGCCTAACTCTGTATTGGGGACTTCCCCTTAGGCTATTTTAATACTGTTTTATGTTGTTTGTGCGCCCTGTACGTGAGGTGACGAGTACGTACACGGGCCATTGTTGCTAAAACTCCATTTTTCCCCTCCATGACTTAAATCATTTCATTCCTATTTCATTTTCTCATGTATTGACTATGTAGTTTAGATTAGGAAGTAGCATGTCTACCTGTTTTACTT
The DNA here is from genome assembly GCA_005239525.1 of Nicotiana knightiana. NCBI lineage: Eukaryota > Viridiplantae > Streptophyta > Magnoliopsida > Solanales > Solanaceae > Nicotiana > Nicotiana knightiana. The sequence goes on from ML378271.1 coordinate 140,960, forward strand.
GAACTTCCCCTAGTTGTTACAATGTGCACCATCTTTAGGTAGTTTTATCCATATTTGTGCCTGTGATTTTTCCTGAACTATTTTAAATAAAAAATTTATCTGGTATTTGTACTGCATTGCATATTTAAATTGGGACTACGGACGAGATTTCGGGAGCTTTCCCCCTGTACTGCATTGCATATATAAATTGGGACTACGGACGAGATTCCGGGAGCTTTCCCTCTGTACTGCATGGCATATTTAAATTGGGACTATGAACGAGATTCCAGGAACTTTCCCCTTGTACTGCATTGCATAGTTAAATTGGGACTACGGACGAGATTCCAGGAACTTTTCCCTTGTACTGCATTGCATACTAGTTACTTTGAGATATGTTGTGCTGAGCCAAGGTCTCCCTGTTGCTATTTTCTTTTAGCTCATTGTTTCTACTGTTCTGCCTTAGCTTACTATATCTCACTATTAAATTTTAAACTGTTTTTACTATAAAAATCCAGTCGAGCCTTAACCTGACCTCGTCACTACTCGACTGGGGTTAGGCTTGGAACTTACTGGGTACCAATTTGTGGTGTACTCATGCCCTTTCCTGCGCATGTTTTCCATGTGTAGATCCAGGTAGCAGCACTTCATTTTGTGGCTAGGGGTTCGAGCAGCAGCTTCCAGGAGACCGAAAGGTAATTCTGCCATGTCTGCAGAGTCCTTCAGGTCACCTTCCACTCCATACTTTGATAGATTTATTTCATGTAATTCCTTACGTTGTATAGAGCACTTTGAGATAGAGGTTGTGACTAAAGTGATATTCCGGGTTTTTGGGAAGTTGTATTTTGTAGAGCTTTAGTTCGTCTTTATATTATTGCTTCCATTTAATATCTTTTTCTGCAATTAGGCTAACCTAGTCGTAGAGACTAGGTGCCGTCACGATGCCTTTCGGAGGGGAAATCGGGTCGTGACAGGTACAGATTTGGTGCAGGATGCTTTAGATAAGGTGAAATTGATTCAGGAACAGCTTTGCACAGCGCAGTCGAGGCAGAAGAGCCATGCGGCCAGGAAGGTCTGTGATGTGTCTTTTATGGCTGGGGAGAAGGTTTTGCTGAAGGTATCAGGTTTGGGAAGAGGGGCAAGTTGAGCCCCCGGTTCATTGGGCCTTTGTGCTTCAGATAATAGGAGAGGTGGCTTATAAGTTTGCATTGCCACCCAGCTTGTCAAGTGTGCATCCAGTGTTTCATGTTTCCATGCTCCGGAAGTATATTTGAGATATGTCCATGTCTTGGACTTCATCAACGGTTCAGTTGGAGGGTGATTTGACTTATGATATGGAGCCAACGGCTATTTTGGATCGGCAGGTGCGAAGGTTGAGGTCAAAGGACATAGTTTCGGTAAAGGTGCAGTGGAGAGGGAAGCCTGTGGAGGAGGCCACTTGAGAGACCGAGCAGGAGATACAGAGCAGATATCTACACCTAATTGAGACTCTAGGTATGTTCCTAGACTCGTTCAAGGATGAACATTTGTTTAAGAGAAGGAGGATGTAACGACCCCGACCGATTATTCCGAGAGTTATAGCCCCGTTTCCCCTATTTTCTGCTTCTTTTTTTGTTGTTCGGCTTTATTATGTTGCAACGGGTTGGTTGGTTTGGGTTCGGAGTGGTTTTGGAGTGGAATGAGACACTTAGTCTCTTATTTAGAAAGCTAAGTTAGAAAAGTAAACCAGAAGTTGACTTATGAGTAAACAATCTTGGATTGGGGTTATAATGGTTCAGATAGCTCCGTTAGGTGATTTTGGACTTAGGAACGTGTTCGGATTGTGATTTGGAAGTCCGTGGTAGAATTAGGCTTGAATTAGTGAAGTTGGAAATTTGACGATTTTGGTCGGCAGTGGAAAATTAGGTATCGGGGTCGGAATGGAATTCCAGAAGTTGGAGTAAGTTCATATAGTCATTTGTGACGTGTGTGCAAAATTTGAGGTCATTCAGACGTGGTTTGGTGGGTTTCAACATTGTTGGCGAATTTGGAAGTTTAGAAGTCCTTAGGCTTGAATCCGAGGTTGATTTAGTGTTTTGAGTGTTCCGAAGGTTCGACTAAGTTCGTGTATTAATATATGACTTGTTGGTATTATTGGTTGAGGTCCTGAGGGCCTCGGGTGTGTTTCGGGTGACTAACGGATTGGATTTCTGAAGTTTGAAATGCTGTTTTCTGGTGTATTGAAGATCTGGTGTTTTTTCGCACCTGCGGATGGGGGGCTAGAGTTGCGATGGTCGCGGATGCGGAGTGATGATCGCAGATGCGGAAATGCGTGACTGGAGCTTGATCGCAGATGCGGAGGTTTTGTCGCACCTGAGAGCCCGCAGGTGTGAGGGAAGAGCCATAGGTGCGGAAACTAGCAGAGTAAGTGAGATCCGCAGGTGCGGATGATTGGATCGTAGGTACGGTTGCGCAGGTGCGTGTCAGGGACCGCAGGTGCAAGATACCTGGGCAGAAGGTATTAAAAGAACACTTCGCGAATTTTTGAGCATTTCTCACCATTTTTATTCGGTTTTTGGAGCTTTTTGGAGGGTTTTGAAGAGGGAATCAAGGGGAATTTCATTGAGGTAAGCTATTTGAGCTTAATACTCGTGCTTATGATAATTTTCAGTTGTTTAAGCATGAAATTTGTAGAAATTAGGGATGAACTTGAGGGAATTAGGGCTTGGAATTGGAGAGCTTGATTTGGGGATTTGAGGGGTCAAATGAGGTCGGATTTTGGTAAATTTTGTATGGTTGGACTCATGAGTTAAAGAGGTTTCTAGTTTTATAATTTTTGTCGGATTTTGAAACATGGGCTCGGAGGCCAGGTTTGGGTGAATTTCGAGATTTTGGTTGAAATTGATAGTTTTTCGTGTAGAATTGTTTCCTTGGGCTATATTGATTGCATTATATTCATTTTGGTTAGATTTGAGACGTTTGGAGGCCGAGTCAAGGGGCAAGGTCGTCGCGGAGTAGGATTTGGCTTGATTGAGATAAGTAAAGCTTGCAAACTTGGTTTTTAGAGTTCGAAACCCCGAGCTATGTGTTATGTGATTAGACTGGAGAGTGATGACTGAGTGAGGCCGAGAGCCTGATTATAAGTGACATATATGGGATCGGGCTGCACGCCACAATAGTTATGTTGATGATTGTGATAGCGCTTGGGCTGTAGGACCCCCTCCGGAGTCTGTAACACACCCCCAGTAAGCGCAGATGATATTTTGAGGGATGGATCTTCCTGAGCATAGATCTTGTCCTAAGTATTTATACCTGGAGATGGATCTTCTCCATGGGGCTGGAATGGCCTTCCACAGCACTGAGCGAGTGTTGTCAGCGATATGTATATATTCCGGGATGGATCATCCCTGAGCCGGGTAGCCATATACAATACCGAGTGGTTGAGCACTTGAGAGTGGAGGTACATGGTACATTTTCATACATTCTGTGCATTGGCACTTAGAGATATGCTGAGCTTATTACTTTACATTGTTCAGAATTGCATCTACCTTGCTTTTAAAGCTGGACACTTGAATGGGAAGCATGTCTACTTTACTGTACAGTTTAATATATTATCTGTTGAGGTTTAGTTCGTCACTACCTATCAGTCCATTTTTTGGACTTGTTACTTATGAGTTGGTGTACTCACATTACCCCCTGCACCTTGTGTGCAGATTCATGTATCTCAGGCCACGGTAGCGGCTGTTGACTATTCCGGCGCGGACTTCTTTGGAGATAGAGAGGGCGATTGTAGTCCCACATTTCTCCTTCCTTATATTCCTTTTTTGTATTTTTCGTTATTTCCAGACAATGTTGTCTTGCTAAATTTCAGAATAGTGCTAGTACTGTCTCATGACTTAGTGACACCCGATGTTGGAGTTTTATTTTCCGCATTTTGGGTTTGAATTTATCTCTTTTATTCAGAATTTCAGTTGAAAAAGGTTTTTATCTAAATTTTAAATGAAAAAAATTGAATTGTTGAGAGTGTGTCGGCTTGCCTAGTTCCACGATAGGCGCCTTCACAACCGGGTTGATTTTGGGTCATGACAATAGTGGAACCCTAAAGGTGGCTAAGTTTGGTCGACTAGTTTAAGGTTGAGGTTTGGTCCGAAGATAATGAAGAATCAAATCTTTTATTCAATGTTTGAATAAGAGGGAGATAATGACATGTGTACATGATGAATGACTCACAGTACAAAGTCTCAAACCCGTTTCAATTGATTGAATGACTTAATGGGCTGATTTTGACTTATGGATTGGTTCGCTATAATTGGGCCTTCTCATCCCTACATAATTGGGCTCTATTCAACACTGAAGACCGAAGGTTCTAGAAGAAGCATATTGTACATCTGTTGTATTTACTTCTTTAGTTTTTGTATTTATCTTCTTATGTTAGTTACAGATACACAAATAGGATAGTGACACATGTACATGTGGTTATTTCTTAGATTCCTTTTAGTTGTATAAAGAAACACGCACTGTACATAGAAAATTCATTCAATACAGAAACTTTTCTCAAGTCTTTTTCATTTAATTTCTACACTTTTTTTTATCTAATTGGACACATCATTTTAAAAGCGTTCTCGGGGTGAGCCCTGAGGCGAGGCGCACCAAAATCTCGAGAGGTGATGGTTACGCCTAACAATTCGGGCCGTACGCTAAGCTCAAAACACTATTTCAAATTAAAGCAATATTTACTAAGTAAGTTCTTAATATAATACCCAAACTCTCAAAAAACAGTTTGTATTTACTCAAACATTTTTTAAAAAAAAACTGAAATATTAAATTTAAAAGTCAAAGCCTTTTCTTATTACTAGAAGCTCTAATTATGATCTTTCTCAATTCTTTATCTTGTCCGCTAGTCTACTATTATCTCCCAAAAGCAACTAACAACCAATTTGTTTCACAAATACAAAGAAAACTCCATTCTCCTCCATAGCAGCACGTTCATAGTTCAGATTGCAGGTTAGTCATTCTTTTTGTTCCCCCATGTAGAAAATTTTATTCTTTGCAACTCATGTTTCTTGTACTTGTAAGTAGTATATAATAGATTATTTTGACAAGTTTTTTGCGGGGTGAATGACACAATTACCCACAAAAGTAAAATTATTTACTCTTACCTACCCATTTATTTTTCTACCCATCAAATTAATTATATTTTCTACCCATAGTAATTTTTGTGGGGAATTTTCTCTTTTTGCTCCAATTCTTTTTTATTTCTAAGCTTATTTTCTTTTTTCCTTTTTATATTTATTTTCTCCTTTTATTTTTTCTCTTTTTATTCTTATTTTTTTCTTTTTTCTCTTTTATTCATTTATTTTTTCCCAAATTGTATTATTGTTATTTTAACCATAACTTATTTCACACTCAAATTTGACTTCTTCTTTATTTGTTGTTCCGTTTCTAACTCCGTGTGATTGTCATTCAAACATTGATCTCCTTCCCTACAAATATTAGTATACACTCTACCGTTAGCAGTAACACAACCAGTTATGGAGCAAGAAAATATAATCTACGGCCACCAAATCTCCATATATACTAGTTAGAATAGAAATGATAATAAAATAGTGAAAAATACAACAAAAATATAAGAAAAAAGACTTTTAGTACTATATGATACCAATATGGTATACATGTATACCAACAGAGTATATGATTGCTCTAGAATATTGCTATAACTATCTGCGACTATAGTACTGTAGCACATTAAAGGATACAATAAAAGTATGAGAAAGTTATATGCTTGTATTGCAAGCTAAATATTTGCAAAGCAACTTGCTCATTTTGTATACTAACAGGGTATATAGTTGTATGAGGTCATTCCAACAATTGCCTATAACTATAAAAACTATTACCAAATACACATAATCTATGTCCATCAGCACAAAAACGTTTCCAGCACTGCAAATCATGTTAATAATTTCATAATAGAATTCACTAAGAAAAATACAGCTAAAACAATAAAAAAAAAATTTCAACTATCATATGATACCAATATGGCATATAACTATACCAACATAGTATATAATTTTACTAGTTAATTCCCGGCAGCTATATGACTATACTACCATTATATAAAATACATGCATAAAGAGAAAAAAAAAATAGTGTACCACATATTAATATAATAAAGTATTTCAAGATATTGTACTATATTACTATTATTAAAAGAAAATTAAATAGTTTACCAATTAAATGCAGCTAATACAACCAAAAAATGATTCAACTAGCATATGATACCAATATAGTATATAGCTATACTAATAGGGTATATAGTTATACGGGGTCGTTCCAACAACTTCATATAAATGTAAAAACTATTACATAATACACAAAATATATGTCCATAGGTACAAGAAAATCCAACACAGCAAAACATGATCATATAAATCATTTCGGAATAGAATTCACTTAAAAATGCAGCTAAAACAACCAAAAAACATATCAACTATCATATGATACCATTATGACATAATTATACCAATAAGGTATACAATTTTACTAATTAATTCCAGACAACTATATATGACTATACTACTATTACATAATACACATGCATAAAGAGAAAAATCAAAAAATAATGTACTACATATTAATTTAATAATGTATTTGAAAGATATTGTATTATAATACTATTATATAAAACAAACGTAAGAAAAAATTAAAATCAAAATGATTACATAATACGCATGCATAAAAAAAATTAAAAATATTCAAGATATTGTATTGTTCTACTATTACTAAAGAAAAATCAAATAGTGTACCAATTAAATGTAACTAATACAATCAAAAAATGTTCCAACTAACATATGATACTAGTATAATATATAGCTATACCAACAGAGTATACAATTGTACGCAAAGAGTTTAAAAAATTTTTTTTAATTCAATTATTAAGCTGGAATTATATCAATTGTCAATAAAAATTTCAAAAAATTCTAAAAGGATCTAATTGTAAGAGTATACTCTCTGATATTACCTTTACCTTGATACTTCATTTAAATCATACTTGTCTACCCGACAAATTTTTATAATTATTTTGGGCTAATTTTAATTTATGAATATAATATAGCTAAATGTGAGATACATGGCATTAATAAGTGTAACAAATTAAACAACCTTGGAATATATTAAGTTACAAGTTGATGAGTGGAGCCTAACCTACATGTATAAATAAAAGAAAGGTTAGTTAACATTGGGGTCAAGAAAAGTTACGTGGCAGTTGGTGGCTATATAAGGATTTAACTATGGATCCTTGGAATTTAATAACAAACAAGCGGACAAGAGAATTAAATAACCTATTAAATATATGTAAATGGCCTCGTGGCTTAAGGGATGGTTGTGAGTAGGCGGGTAATTTGTTTTGATTGTTTAGGCAGTTTATGTAATTATTTGAAAAATGGGTAGAAACGGGTAATATAAATGCCCGGCGTAGGCATCTTGTGTAGTTTCCTCTTTTTTGTGGGGATGGCATACATCTATATAATTCACTTATTTATAGTTTTCTTCAATTTTTAAGCAATTTTACTCATTTAATAATATTTACTATAATTATATTATTTTATAAAATATTAAAAATTAAATACCTGTCGGGGTAACGTTCCGTGTGTATGTAAAATGACTCGCCTTACACCCATGACTTTTAAAACACTGATTGGACATATAAGTACAAACTGATAGGTGGTGAAGGCTACAAAATCCTTGATGTCAAACTAACTTTAAACACACTAACCACGACGCAAGATCTGCAAAGAAGGCATTAAAGGTTGTTCGCAGTAACAACTAATGGTTTTCTGCAGTTGCTTATTTCAGTGTGAGAGCAGACCTTACAACTTATGCTGTTGTCATTTGTGATGCTCTCATTTTTTTGGTTTTAACATAATTAATTAGCAAGGGACTGGCAAAACCACATACTAATTATATTAGTGGACTTACTGGGAGCTGGTTCTCATTGTTAACACTGTAACCAGCCTTAACGGCCAACGCTAAGGTAACAAAATCAAGACTTGAATTACTTGAGATCATTTAACACAACTGTTCATGAACATATTTTGGCTTCAACCAAATCAGCTTATACAGGCAGGTTATTCAACTACGCTGTGATAACCTACCAAAGGACTCGGAACAAGAATCATGGAGATATTACATTTGAGGGACATTGACCATCAAAAAGTTTGATCCAACAAAAATTAGCGGTATCATTGAATTGGTTAAAAGTTAGCACCTTTCTTGGGTGATAGAATAGATTTCTGATATTTTATACTTCAATATCACACAAGAGGGTGATTTGTATGGTGTCTAATTTTTCGCGTGCACAGATTATATAAGGATCTGGTTCTTCTATGTGTTCCAACTACTACTGCTGCAGAATAAAAAATACAGAAAGTAAAGAACACAAAGATTTTTACGTGGAAAACACCTGGCTCAAAAGGTGAAAAACCATGACCTACTTCCCAGTAGGATTTTTCCAAACTCTTTACTTAATCTGCGAGCCAAACAGCATTTACAAAAACTCTTTTGTAAACCTAGGATTGCCTCTAATCACTTTGTAGCAAACTAGCCTCTAGCTATTTGCGACTAACTCCAAGTTAGCTATAACTTGAAACACACAATGCCTATTACAGACGCTTTTAGATAAAGCTGAAAAGGTACAAGTTGAAATGACCTACTACAAGTAAAGAATCTGAATAGGTACAAGTTGAAATCACCTACTACTAGTAAACTAGACTAAAAGAAAACAGTTGGAACTGGTTCTTCTAGTTGGTTCAAGTAGCTTCAGAGTCGCACACTTAAATCTCACACGAACTGCTTGCAAAATTGCCTTTCTAATTTTGCTCTCAATTCTTTCTTAACTTCTGCTTTTGTGCATACCTGTACAATAAGAAAAATCTATAATACATAGGATTAGTAGACGAGAGATTTACTAGAGTTCTAATGTTACTCTTCCTTGGTGGAAGAGTTCTAGTTAATCTCAACTCCTCAAATCCTTCCTTATCTTTGATTATGTTCTTACTGAATAAGGAGTCTTTCTCCTTATCATTTTGCAAACTTTTTGATCAGGAGATATCTCTTATTTTTCAGATTTCGTTTATCTCCTGCATGTGCACCTCACGTGCCTTTAACTCGGCGTGTGTTTATGTCTCCCAGTGATGGGTCAGGTTCATGTTTGAGTTCCTTTGTCAATCTTCAAAACCTTTCAATTTCTTGGGCCAACAAATTTCCCCTTTTTGATGATGACAAACTCTGTGCGTCCATAAGCTTAGGCCTGTATCCAACTTAATCCAACATTGACACATTTTAGAGTATTAAGTATTTAAAAGAACCAGGTTCGTTAGGTTATGAATATCACATGTTCAGATTAGCACATAACCATTCTTCCCTCTTTTGGCATCATCGAAAAGTTGCAAAATTTGTAAAAGTCCCAGTCATTTAAGAATTACTCATGGTCACTGGGGCTACTGTAAGTGCAATCATGAATTAATCATCAACAATTAACTAATAATTCAAATTATCAAAGAAATCGAAACAAGAATAAGAGCAAAAACAGCATATTTCATTTGATAGAAAGCATTGTTCGTCCACAATCCACAAAAAGAAAGAAAAACAGTTATAAACCATGAGCAAAAATAAGAGAAGTCCCTAATCTGGGTCACTGATGTACTAAGGCAGGCTTAGGCTACTAAGGCTGGGAAGGGCTGGAAGCTTGGTTTTTGGCTTGGAGAAGAGATAGAATATCTCGAAGAATTCCCTCATTCTTCTCCTTTTCTTTAGCAAGCTCAGTTCTGAGAGCATCCCTCTCATATTCAACCTCTACCTGACGGTTCTTCAGCCGAAGTATTTCTGCATTCTTCACCCCATTTTCCTGCACAAGTGCTCTAACTTTGCTATTCACAGGTGTCTTCCTAGATGAACCAGGATCATTGGCAATGACATTTACCTCATAGTCACAAGCAAGCAGGGTATTTATTTCAAAGTGATCCTTGCTTGTGGCCATCTCTGATTTCTTCAGAGGCACCTTGTAGTGAACAAGCACAGAAGTGAGAATGAAGCCATATGGAATGGCATGGGCTTTGGAACCATTTACAACTCTGTCCAGCAGTTGAATGATGAACCAAGGCCAATTTATCTGCCTCTCATTGTCCAGACACTCCATCAGAACTAAGTCCATGTAGTTAGCAATGTGCCTCCTTTCCTGCCGTGGCAAGACACACTTGTTGATAAACTGAAAGATCACTTTGTGTGGGGGCTTCATCTCACTCTTGTAGACTGCCTTAGGTTCAAACTCCTCCTCATTATCGCATAATTTCCTTGTGATCAGCAAAGAAGTTGGAAGGGCATCTAATCTTGGCCATTTTTGCCTAGTATAGTCGTCATAGCCTTCAGATGGAATGCCAAGGATTTCTCCTAATTCTTTGGAATCAGAAGAAATTTTTACCCCATTCACTTGGATTGTGACTCTGCCATCTATGATCACAACGTTGGCCATGAATTCTACTATCTCATTTCTGGCCAATCGCCCATCCAACTGAAGGACCATGTCCTTCCAACCCTACATCTCTAGCTTCTTCAACAACAGGATCATGCCCTCTTCTTCCAAATTTTTCAACAACCTCCCCTCCAGAATTGTGCGCTTCCCAAATTTTGTCAATTTATCCTCTTCTCTATCAGAGTCAGCCGCCTCTTCATCACTCCAGTCGTCTTCTTCAGCAATTTGTACTTTCTTGGGCTTCACAGTTGATCTAGTTCTCTTGGCTACAATTGAGGGTTCAGCAGACACTTGAGGAAGTCTTGTCTTTCTTTGGTTTTGGGGTCTGAATCTCAACATCTGCCTCTTGTTCATCTTGATGGACCAGGTCCATCTCATCAATCTCAACAGCCTCTACAGGCTTAGCAATTTTCTCCTTACCCTTTTCAACTCTTTTTCTTTTACTCTCTTCCAAGGCTTTTTGTAACTCCTCCCGACTCTGCCTTAAAGTGCTTCTTGTGGTTCTTCCTCTTGGAAGAGGACTTTCAAAACCAGCAGAGGGAGTGGCTTTCCTTTTCTTACTTGCTTCTGTTGTTCCAGAATTTTGAGCCTTGGGAGTTCTTTTCATCTTTGGCTTATAACTTTCACCCAATTTCTTCAGAAGATCTGCTAAGGTTTCCTCAGTAGATGAACCAGGTTGATCTGTATACTTTCCTAGATTTACGAACCCCTCAGCCGCTTCTCCTGATTAACTTCCCCCTGACTTCTTGGCTCCTTCTGCTACCATTTCTGGTTCAGTTCCACAAATAACCATTTTAACAGATTCTTGCCCTTTCCCCTCACTTCACTCCGTACTCTCTGTCTCTCTATTACTTTTTCAATATTTTTTTTACCACCTCTCTTTCTTGTCTCATGCAACTCCACATCTATCACAGACCCAATCAAAACAAACCTAGTTTCTAAGTTCTCAATAGTCTCAGAATCAGCCCAGAAGTAGTTCTTGGTATAGAAGATACCTGTTCAGAATCAAAAGATCATGTTGCTTCCCCCTTAGTCGGTGATTTAAAAGAATCGCTTGAATTTTGTGATTCTTGAGCCTGACTTGATTGAATCTTGGCATTTAATTTTCTTGCTAAAGAGCCGCTGGCCACTGTCTTTCTAGCAAACATCTTAACTCTTTTTTTTCTGGGTTCGGGGTTAGGGCTGGGTTGGGGATGGATGGAGCTAGGTTGAGGAGGGGTTGTAGAAGAAGAAGATGGAGTTGGGGTGGTGGAGTACCAGGATTGTTCCAGGGGTTAGACATTTTGATTTTTGGTTGATGAAGGAAGAAAGAATCTGGATTGAAGTTGAAGGCAAAGAGAGAAGGAGGGGTTTCGACGGTTTTTCAGAATTGATGAGGGCTTACAGAAGTGATGATGATGGATTTAAAAGGGATGGTTAATTAATAAATAACGGCATCCTTTTTGGGTCAAATAGAAGTCTAATCACTTCTGCAATTGGTCAGTTGGAAATGACGGTTACAGCTTCCCTAGATTCCAGGCTTTTTAATTTGATGGGATTCTTAGTGTAGACGGAATTGGTTCAAAGAGGTTAATGGATAAACTTTTGAAAGGATTTTGAGATTGGGTAGAATTTGCTCATGATTAACTATTAATATTTCAAAGTGTGTATAGTGGACTGATGCGAGGCTAGAATTCATAGTTTAACATGTCATATGCCTTACAGTTTATGCGCATTAATGATAAAAAATACACTTTTTATGTGCTTAATGGAGTTTATTTCATGTGTAGGTGAATTGGAGATGGAAACCGAGCTAAATGGATGCAAATACGTCGAAAATACGCTTGCGAGGCGAAGAGGGAACACCCTGGCCTTATCCAGGCGTTTGCCTGCTAAAGCCAGGCAGGCCCTGGCGTTAGAGGGGCGTTAGCCTCCTAAAGTCAGGCCTGGCCTGGCCTTATCCAGGCCTTAGAGCCAAAACGC